>BQNB010047858.1:0-34701 GCA_026074375.1 Tanacetum coccineum | reverse complement strand
ATGCACTAACAAAGTCAATGAACTATAAGCCAGTTGTTGTAGGAAATCACTCTAATGGTAATACAGGTACAAAAGCATGTGATGATACAGGTAAAGCTAGAATGGAGACAGTGCCTAGCAAAGATTACATTCTGCTACCATTATGGCCTGCTGATCTACTATTCTCTCAAAGTTCAAAGAGTTCTCTTGATGATGGATTCAAACCTTCAGGAGATGATGAAAACAAGGTTACTGAAGAACCAAGAAAAGAAGGTGGTGATTCAAGTAAAGAGGATGAAAGTGATGAACAAGAAAAGGATGATAATATTAACAACACTAACAATGTTAATACTGTTAGTTCAACTGTTAATGCTGCTGGCATAGAAGTTAATGTTGTTGATCTAAAAACAAGCATTGAACTCCCAGATGATTGCCTGAATTGGAAGATATTGTTTATTCAGATGATGATGAAGATGTTGGTGCAGAGGCTGACATGAACAATTTGGTTACATTTATGACTGTCAGTCCTATTCTAACTACCAAAATTCACAAGGATCATCCAGTTGAACAAATCAGTGCAGACATACATTCAGCACCTCAAACCAGAAGGATGACAAAGAGTGTGACTGAACATGCTATGTTTAGTTCAGTACAACAGAGGACCAACCATAAAGACTTTTAGAATTATCTGTTTGCATGTTTCTTATCACAAGATGAGCCCAAGAAGGTAATCCAAGCATTAAAAGATCCAAGCTGGATAGAAGCTATTTGGACCTTGATGGATTTACCTAATGGCAAAAGGGCCATTGGTACTAAATGGATGTACAGGAACAAGAAAGATGAAAGAGGTATTGTGATTAAGAATAATCCAAGATTGGTTGTACAAGGATACACACAAGAAGAAGGAATAGACTAGGACGAGGTTTCTGCTCCTGTTGCCAGAGTTGAAGCAATTAGGCTATTCTTAGCCTATGCCTCATTTAAAGACTTTGTGGTGTACCAGATGGATGTCAAGAGTGCTTTTCTTTATGGTAAGATTGAAGAGGAAGTCTGTGTTTGTCAACCACCAAGATTTAAAGATCCAGACTTCCCTGACAAAGTATACAAAGTAGAAAAGGCACTTTATGGTTTGCATCAAGCTCCCAGAGCTTGGTATGAAACTCTGTCAACTTATTTATTGGACAATGGGTTTCAGAGAAGAAAGATAGATAAGACTTTATTTATCAAAAGGGAAAAAGGTGATATTTTGTTAGTTTAAGTGTATGTTGATGATATCATTTTTGGTTCTATAAAAAAGTCATTATGCACAGAGTTTGAGAAGATGATGCATAAGAAGTTTCAAATGAGCTCTATGGGTGAACTCACATTCTTCCTAGGACTGCAAGTGAAGTAGAAGGAAGATGGGATCTTTATAATCCAAGACAAGTATGTGACTAAGATTTTGAAGAAGTTTGGCTTTAGTGATGTCAAAACAGCATGCACACCCATGGAAACCCATACGCCTTTGCTCAAAGATGAAGATGGTGAAGATGTAGATGAACACTTGTATAGATCCATGATTGGATCATTGATGTATCTAACCTCTTCAAGGCCTGATATTATGTTTGTAGTATGTGCTTGTGCAAGATTCCAAGTCAATCCTAAAAGTTCACATCTTCATGCTGTGAAAAGGATCTTTAGATACTTAAAGGATCAACCTAAATTGGGCCTTTGGTATCCCAAGGATTCACCTTTTGATTTGGTGGCATGTACTGACAGTGACTATGTAGGAGCAAGCTTATATAGGAAGTCCACCACAGTAGGTTGTCAATTCCTAGGGTGTAGATTGATTTCATGGCAATGCAAGAAGCAGACTGTAGATGCTAATTCCACAACTGAAGTTAAGTATATAGCTGCTTCAAATTGCTGTGGACAGGTGCTTTGGATCCAAAATCAATTGCTGGATTATGGATATAACTTTATGCAGACTAAGATTCATATTGATAATGAAAGTACTATCTGCATAGTGAAGAACCCTGTTTTTTATTCAAAGACAAAGCACATTGAGATTAGGCATCACTTTATCAGAGATTCTTATTAGAAGAAGCTTATTCATATGATCAAGATTCACACATATTAGAATGTTGCAGATTTGCTCACAAAAGCATTTGATGTTAGCAGATTACAATATCTGATTGCAAGTATTGGAATGCTTAATCTCTGAAGTCTTGATTAATGGAAGGATGTTTGGAATGGAATGAAAAAGCTGCTAAGGATGAAATTGGAGTAAGTACTTGTAACTTAAAAGTTTCTGCTGTTAAGTATAATTAGTGCTGCTAGTTATACTTAATACTGCTGAGTTAATACTGTTAGTTATACTTACTACTGCTGGTATAACTAATATTGTGAGAATTAAGAGAGTTGGTAAGAATAAAAACAGAAAGAGAGATGTGTGAAAATAAAAATAGATAGAGTAATTTAGTGAGAAAAAGAATTCAAAGATGTGGTGAGTTGAAAAACAGAAAGAGAGTTGAATATTATCAAAAACAGACAGAGAGAATTATGAGCTAAAAGAATTGAGAGAAATAAAAAACAGACAGAGAGAATTGTGAGCTAAAAGAATTGAGAGAAATCAAAAACAGACAGAGAGATTTTGTAAGCTAAAATGTTAATTTGATGATGGAAAAGCTGATTAGAATGGAATTGGAGTTAATGCTGGTGATTCAAAGTTAATACTGCTAGGCATAAACTTACTACTGCTGGTATAAGTTAATGCTGCTAGGCATAAACTTACTGCTGCTGGGGAAAGTTAATGCTGCTAGGCTTAACTTACTGTTGGGTTACTACTGTTGTTGAAAGTTAATGCTGTTAGGCATAAACTTACAACTGCTGGTGAACGTTAATGCTGTTGAGGGTATTTTCATAAATACTTTGATTAAGGGTTTCAATCACTCATTCAATCGATTTTAATCTTTCATATACTCTCTAATCAAAAACCTTAACTTAATTTCATCGTTCTTCATCAAAACCCAACACAATGTTAGATCTAAAGTTTGCTGATACTCACAATTTAGTTGTGTTTTTGGAGAAACACACTGAAAGTGAAGGGTTTGAGGAGATAGTTGATTTTCTGATTGCAAACCCTATCAAATATGCTTTAACCATCAATCCTACAATCTATTGTTCATGTATTAAACAGTTCTAGGATACTGTCAAAGCAAAAACGGTTAATGGGGAAGTACAAATGCAAGCCCTAGTGGATAAGAAGAAGGTGATTATAACTGAATCCACAATAAGGAGAGATCTTCAACTAGAAGATGCTAATGGTGTTGATTGTCTGCCAAATGCTGCAATTTTTGAACAAGCATACACTTATGGGGTATGAAAAACTTTTCTTAGAAGCTTTAACATTTTACACGCATTCTTTTCTCCTAAATTGGAATGTTTTTAATTCATAGCAATTTTCGCAATGCCTAACAGTCATAGGACCTACTGCATGAACTGTATTTAGTAGCACTATGGCACGTCTGAATTTAATTCTGCTTTCCACAAAACCAGAAATTTTAACTTTTCACAAGCTATATCTTTGACAGTATGGTGGAAAAGACTGTAGATAGAATGTAAAATTCAGGGATGTATCCAAGTTTGAGGCTCAAAGTTATTTTTGTTAATCAACAGTTGGGAATTATGGTCATCATCATAAAGGCATTTATTGTTACTTGCCTCTCACACAAAGAGATTTGTCGTAAACATGAAGAGGGAGACAGGAAAGGTTTTTTGAGAACTAATTCACACCTTTATTTCAAACTATAATGGTTCAAGCTCATTGAAGAAAATCAGGTGAAGGTTCACGCTAATCCGTAATGTAATCCTCCGCATCAAGCACACCATTATTTCTCAACCCATCAATTATCCTCAACCCAAGAGAGAAATAAAACCAGGAAGTCAAAAGAGAAGAAGTACGCACTTAGATTCCCGTCATCCAGTGGTCCCTTTATTGAGCCTATACATGATGGAGGGCTCTGCGCAATGAGAAATGTACCAACCGTTCGAGGGCGGTGACACATTACAAGGATTGCACTTATCTAGTGGTGCTGGATAGTCTGAAAACTCAATGAAGTGATGAGACTTCTGTACGCCAAGAGTCAAAGAAGGTTCTTGATTTGGAGACTTCAAAGACCACTCAGGCATTGGAGATGGAAAGCTTAAAAAGGAGGGTGAAGAAGCTTGACGAAGAAGAAATGATCTAAGAACTCACACAGTTTAGAAGATTGTCAAGGTTAGTCTAACGCTTAGTACCACTTATATAAGTGCTAAGGTTGTTCTCATAGCATGATGATGAAGCTAGTTTGGACCCGTGATCTGGAGGATGCTTTTAGCCAAAATCATGGGCGAAAAATTTATTGATTAGGTGCATATTAATAAGCGATGCGTAGACAGGCCTTTTAAAACATCCAATAACAGCTCACTAATAATATCAAATTATCCACTATAAAAGGGTTTGCTAGAATACTATGTTAAGGGAAGAAGGCGTTATCATACTACTAGGCCAAACTAGCAGTAGGTCTTAGTGTTGTGAAAAGGAAACAACGGTGAAATGTTGTTAAGCCTCAGCCATGTGGGGTTTGGAGACCAAAGCACACATGTTTTGACCATCGTCTCCGAAAACACGGAGCGTGCTATCAATGTACGTAGTTAAAACGATAATTGACTATATAGTAATGCACTAAGGCAAAGATGGCGAGATCCAAGTCTGTAATAGCGACTGGGTCCCTAACGAGAACTAATTTTTCCTACCGCTATGTGCAGCGGCAACTACAAACCTGATAGTGTGAAGGATCAAGGGATGTAATAGGTTTTAGTAATTGACATCGGATGCTCTAGGACGTAGACTAAAAAAGCCGATACATATCTTAAAGATTATGTAAGAAATTGCATGGAGATTTGGTTGCACCTTTGCGAGGCGGCTAATTGATTAGAGGAGGTGAAATTAAGCTAGGATAATCTGCTAAGCATATGTAGAACTAGTAAATTGGATTTTCGTGTTGTGGCATTATGTAGAAGCGAACTCTCAAGTATTGAACTCTTCAATGTTCTCTATAAATGTGTCACAGAGAAGAATAGTGTTCTTTTTAACTGATACTGAACTGTGTTGTTTGTTACAATCACGATGGATACCATAGATCCCCTGGTAAATTTGATGGAAAGGCTGATGAAACGGTTATTTGTAGGATACTCTACCAATTAGCAAAGCATTCAGATTATTTCATATAGTAGAACTAGGATGATAGCTAGAGAACCATGCATGTTTACATTAGTGAGAGAATACACTAATATTTGCCAAGTAGTGGACCAAATTAGATCTTTTCTTGATATAGATGCAACTAAACAAATTCTTGTATGAACTATTAAGCCAGTGTTGCAGAGAAGCACAATTAATGGTTCGTGCGGGTACAAAAGCATAGCGTTGATGCCAGGTAAGCTAGAATGGCACCAACAGTACTGCGTTAAGGAATCACAATACTGCTACCAGGCGTGGCTGCTGATCTGACTATCTCTCAAAGTTCAAAGGATTTCTCCTGATACTCGGATATGCATAATGCATTAATGGGCCGAGGACGGAAAGAAGGATATGCTGGGAGAACAGGGTAATGAAGATAGTGAGGTTCAATTTACAAATGGACTCAAGATCCACCATTCTCTTCTAGTTTAAAGGATTCTCCTGATGCTGGATTCAAACCATCAGGGGAGGAGGAAAAGAAGGATGATGAAGATCTAGGGAATGAAGATAGTGAGGTTTAAAGTACAAAAGAGCCAATAGTTACTCAAGAGAAGGATGCAAATGTTAACAGCACTAACAATATTAATACTGTTAGTCCAACTGTTAATGCTACTGGCATAGTAAATAATGCTGTTGATGAGAATATAGTCTATGGCTGTGCTGAAGATCCAAATATGCCTGAATTGGAAGAAATTGGCATATTTAGTGATGCTGAAGATGATTATTCAGGGGCTGACATTAACAATTTGGATACATACTTTCAAGTCAGTCCTGTTCCTACTACAAGAATACACAGAGATCATCCAGTTGAAAAAATTATTGGAGACTTAAATTCAACACCTCAAACAAGAAGAATGACAAAGAGTTTGAATAAACATGGTTTGTTTTGTTCTGTAAAGCAAAGAACAAATCATAAAGACTTCTAAAATTGATTTTTGCTTGCTTTTTATCACAAGAAGAACCCAAAAAGGTAGTTCAAGCACTGAACGATCCAAGCTGGATAGAAGCTATGCAGGAAGAGCTTCTACAATTCAAGTTACAAGAAGTTTAGACTTTGGTGGAGTTACCTACTGGAAAAAGAGCTATTGGGACTAAATGGGTTTTCAGGAACAATAAGGATGAAAAAGGCATTGTGATTAAAAATAAAGCAAGATTGGTTGCACAAGGGTACACACAAGAAGAAGGGATTGATTATGATGAAGTTTTTGCCCCTGTTGCCAGAATTGAAGCAATTAGGCTATTCTTAGCCTATGCCTCATTTAAAGACTTTGTGGTGTACCAGATGGATGTCAAGAGTGCTTTTCTTTATGGTAAGATTGAAGAGGAAGTCTATGTTTGTCAACCACTTGGCTTTAAAGATCCAGACTTCCTTAACAGAGTATATAAAGTAGAAAAGGCACTTTATGGACTGCATCAAGCTCCTAGAGCTTGGTATGAAACCTTGTCAACTTATTTGTTGGACAATGGGTTTCAGAGAGGAAAGATAGACAAAACTTTGTTTATCAAAAGGGATAAAAGTGATATTCTGTTAGTTCAAGTATATGTTGATGATATCATTTTTGGGTCTACAAGGAAGAAGATGTGTACTGAGTTTAAGAAGATGACGCATAAGAAGTTCCAGATGAGTTCTATGGGAGAGCTCATATTTTTCTTAGGTCTGCAAGTAAAGCAGAAGGAAGATGGGATTTTCATTAGTCAAGACAAGTATGTGAATGAGATTTTGAACAAATTTGGTTTTATTAATCTCAAGACAGCAAGCACACCTATGGAAACATAAAAGCCTTTGCTCAAAGATGCAGATAGTGAAGATGTAGATGAACACTTATATAGATCTATGATTAGATCATTGATGTATCTAACTTCTTCAAAGCCTGATATTATGTTTACAGTATGTGCTTGAGCAAGATTCCAAGTCAATCTTGAAAGTTCACATCTTCATGCTATGAAAAGGATCTTTAGATACTTAAAAGGTCAACCTAAATTAGGCCTTTGGTATCCCAAGGATTCACCTTTTGATTTGGTGGCATATACTGACAGTGACTATGCAGGAGCAAGCTTAGTTAGGAAGCCCACAACAGAAGGTTGTTAATTCCTAGGGTGTAGACTGATTTCATGGCAATGCAAGAAGCAGATTGTGGTTGCTAATTCCACAACTGAAGCTGAGTATATAGCTGCTTCTAATTGCTGTGGACAGGTGCTTTGGATCCAAAATCAATTGTTGGATTATGGATATAACTTTACATAGACTAAGATTCATATTAATAATGAGAGTACTATCTGCATAGTAAAGAACCCTGTTTTTCACTCAAAGACAAAGCAAATCGAGATTTGGCATCACTTAATCAGAGATTCTTATAAGAAGAAGGTTATTCAGATGATCAAGATTCACACAGATCAGAATGTTGCAGATTTGCTCACAAAAGTATTTGATGTTAGCAGATTTCAATATCTGATTGCAAGTATTGGAATGCTTAATCTTTGAAGTCGTGATTAATATAAGGATGTTTGGAATGGAATGAAAAAGCTGCTAAGGATGAAATTGGAGTAAGTATTTGTAACTTAAAAGTTTTTGCTATTAAGTATAATTAGTGCTGCTAGTTATACTTAATACTGCTGAGTTAATACTATTAGTTATACTTACTACTGCTGGTATAACTAATATTGTGAGAATTAAGAGAGTTGGTAAGAATAAAAACAGAAAGAGAGATGTGTGAAAATAAATATAGATAGAGTGATTTAGTGAGAAAAAGAATTGATAGATGTGGTGAGTCGAAAAATAGAAAGAGAGTTAAAAATTATCAAAAACAGATAGAGAGAATTGTAAGCTAAAAGAATCGAGAGAAATCAAAAACAGACTGAGAGATTTATGAGCTAAAAGAATTAAGAGAAATCCAAAACAAACAGAGAGAATTGTGAGTAAAAAGAATTGAGAGAAATCAAAAATAGACAGAGAGATTTTGTAAGCTTAAATGTTAATTTGATGATGAAAAAGCTGATTAGAATGGAATTGGAGTTAATGCTGGTGATTCAAAGTTAATATTGCTAGGCATAAACTTACTACTGTTGGTATAAGTTAATGCTGCTAGGCATAAACTTACTGCTGCTTGGGAAAGTTAATGCTGCTAGGCATAAATTTACTGTTGCTTGGGAAAGTTAATGCCGCTAGGCTTAACTTACTGTTGGGTTACTACTGTTATTGAAAGTTAATGTTGTTAGGCATAAACTTACAACTGCTGTTGAAAGTTAATGCTGATAGGCATAAACTTACAACTGCTGTTGAACATTAATGTTGTTGAGGGTATTTTCATGAATACATTGATTAAGGGTTTCAATCACTCATTCAATCGATTTTAATCTTTCATATACTCTCTAATCATAAACCCTAACTCAATTTCATCATTCTTTATCAAAACCCAACACAATGTCGGATCTAAAGTTTGCTGATATTCATAATTTAGTTATGTTTTTGGAGAAACCCACTGAAAGTGAAGGGTTTGAGGAGATAGTTGATTTTCTGAATGCAAACCCTATAAAATATGCTTTAACCGTCAATCCTACAATCTATTGTTCATGTATTAAATAGTTCTGGGATACCGTCAAAGCAAAAACAGTTAATAGGGAAGTACAATTGCAAGCCCTAGTCGATAAGAGGAAGGTGATTATAACTGAATCCACAATAAGGAGAGATCTTCAACTGGAAGATGCTAATGGTGTTGATTGTCTGCCAAATGCTACAATTTTTGAACAGCTTACACTTATGGGGTATGAAAAACTTTCTTAGAAGCTTACATTTTACAAGGCATTCTTTTCTCCTCAATGGAAGTTTTTAATTCATACAATTTTGCAATGCCTAAGTCCTAAGACTACTGCATGGAACGAATTTAGTAGCACTATGGCCTCTGCAATTATCTGCTTACCACAAACCAAAAATTTAACTTTTCCAAGTATATCTTTGACAGTATGGTGAAGAATGTAGATAGTATGGTAAAATTCTGGATGTATCCAAGGTTTGTGCAAGTATTTGTTAATCAACAAGTTGGGGATATGTCACATCATAAAAGGATTTATGTTACTTCCTCTCACACAAAGAAGATTTTTGCTAACATGAAGAGGGAAGGAAAAGGTTTTTTGGAACAATCACACCTTTATTTCAAACAATAATGGTTCAAGCTCAGGAAGAAATAGGTGAAGGTTCAGCTAATCCTACTGATCCCCATCACACACCCATTATTACTCAACCATCAATATCTCAACCCCAGAAGAAATAAAAACCAAGGAAGTCAAAGAGAAAAGACACTAAGATTCCTCAATCCAGTGGTCCTATAGAGCCTATTACAGATGAGGCTGCCAATGAGGAAAATGTACCTACACATTCCAATGATGCACTACTCAGTGGTGAGGATAGTCTGAAACTCAATGAATTGATGGAACTTTGTACCAACTAACAAAAGAAGGTTCTTGATTTGGAGACTTCAAAGACCACTCAGGCATTGGAGATTGAAAGCTTAAAAAGGAGGGTGAAGAAGCTTGAGAAGAAGGAAATGTCAAGAACTCACAAGGTTAGAAGATTGTACAAGGTTAGTCTAAGTGCTAAGGTTGTCTCCTCAGATGATGAAGCTAGTTTGGGTGATCAGGAGGATGCATCCAAACATGGGAGGAAAAATGTTATTGATAATGCATATTCAACTGGTAGAAGGCCTTTTAACATAATAACAGCAACTAATAATATCAATTTCACTAAAAAGGTTAATACTGTTAAGGGAACAAGGGTTAATACTACTAGGCCAAAAGCAGTTCTTAGTGTTGTTAAAGGAAACAAGGGAAATGTTGTTAAGGCCTCAGCATGTTGGGTTTGGAGACCAAAGCACAAAGTTTTAGACCATGTCTCCAGAAACAATGGTGCATCAATGTCCTTTAAAAGATTTGACTATATTAATGCATAAGGCAGATCCAAGTCTGTAATAGCTTGGGTCCCTAAAAGAAACTAATTTTCCTACCGCTATGTGCAGGGCAATCTACAACAAGATTTGAAGGATAAAGGAGTAATTGACAGTGGATGCTCTAGGCACGTGACAAAAAACGGATCATATCTTACAGATTATGAAGAAATTGATGGAGGATTTGTTGCCTTTGGAGGTAATTCGAATGGAGGGAAAATTAGTAGGAAATGTATAATAAGAACTAGTAAATTGGATTTTGAAGATGTGTATTTTGTAAAGGAACTAAAGTTTAACCTCTTCAATGTCTCATAAATGTGTCACAAGAAGAATAGTGTTCTTTTTACTGATACTGAATGTGTTGTTCTGTTACAATCCTTAATACCATAGATCCCCTAGGTAAATTTGATGGAAAGGCTGATGAAAGGTTCTTTGTAGGATACTCTACCAATAGCAAAGCATTCAGATTATTCAATAGTAGAACTAGGATAGTAGAAGAGAACCTGCATGTTTAATTTAGTGAGAATACACCTAATATTGCAGTAAGTGGACCAAATTAGCTTTTTGATATAGATGCACTAACAAATTCTATGAACTATAAGCCAGTTGTTGCAGGGAACCAATCTAATGGTAGTGCAGGTACAAAAGCATGCGATGATGCAGGTAAAGCTAGAATGGACACAGTACCTGGTAAAGATTACATACTGCTACCAGTGTGGCCTGCTGATCTACTATTCTCTCAAAGTTCAAAGGATTCTCCTGATACTGGATTCAAACCATTAAGGGAGGAGGAAAAGAAGGATGCTGAAGATCCAGGGAATGAAGATAGTGAGGTTCCAAGTACAAAGGAGCCAAGAGTTAATCAAGAGAAGGATGCAAATGACAACAGCACTAACACTATTAATATTGTTAGTCCAACTATTAATGTTGCTAGCATAAAGGAAAATGTTGTTGATGAAAATATAGTCTATGGATGTGCTGATGATCCAAATATACCTGAATTGGAAGATATTGTTTATTCAGGTGATGATAAAGATGTTGGTGCAGAGGCTGACATGAACAATTTGGTTACATTTATGCCTGTCAATCCTATTCTAAGTACCAGAATTCACAAGGATCATCCAGTTGAACAAATCATTAGAGACATACATTTAGTACCTCAAACCAGAAGGATGACAAATAGTGTGACTGAACATGCTATGTTTAGTTCAGTACAGCAGAGGACCAACCATAAAGACTTTCATAATTGTCTGTTTGCATGTTTCTTATCACAAGATGAGCCTAAGAAGGTAATTGAGCGGGATAGGGGTAGTGATTCGTTTGGTTGTTTGAGCCAAGCATTAAAAGATCCAAGCTGGAGAGAAGCTATGCAAGAGGAGCTTCTGCAGTTCAAGTTATAATAGGTTTGGACCTTGATGGATTTACCTAATGGCAAAAGGGCCATTAGTACTAAATGGATGTACAGGAACAAGAAAGATGAAAGAGGTATTGTGATTAAGAATAAAGCAAGATTGGTTGCACAAGGATACACACAAGAAGGATGAATAGACTAGGATGAGGTTTCTGCTCTTGTTGCCAGAGTTGAAGCAATTAGGCTATTCTTAGCCTATGCCTCATTTAAAGACTTTGTGGTGTACCAGATGGATGTCAAGAGTGCTTTTCTTTATGGTAAGACTAAAGAGGAAGTCTATGTTTGTCAACCACCAGGATTTGAAGATCCAGACTTCCCTGACAAAGTATAAAATGTAGAAAAGGCACTTTATGGTTTGCATCAAGCTCTTAGAGCTTGGTATGAAACTCTATCAACTTATTTATGGGACAATGGGTTTCAGAGAGGAAAGATAGACAAGACTTTATTTATTAGAAGGGACAAAGATGATATTTTGTTAGTTCAAGTGTATGTTGATGATATCATTTCTGGTTCTACAAAGAAGTCATTATGCACAGAGTTTGAGAATATGATGCATAAGAAGTTTCAAATAAGCTCTATGGGTGAACTCACATTCTTCCTAGGACTGCAAGTGAAGCAGAAGGAAGATGGGATCTTTATAAGCCAAGTATGTGACTGAGATTTTGAAGAAGTTTGGCTTTAGTGATGGTCAAAACACAAGCACACCATGGAAACACTTATGCCTTTGCCTTCAAGATCCATATGGGACATGTCGATGAACACATGTAATAGATCCATGAATGATCATCATTGATGTATCTACCTTCTTTAAGCATGATTTAATGTTTACAGTATTGTCTTGTGCAAAGAATCAAGTCAAATCCTAAAAAGTTCACATCTTCAGAGTGTGAAAAGGAACTTTAGAATACTATAAAAAGGTCACCTAAAAAATTAGGCTTTGGTATCCCAAAGATTCACCTTATGATGTTGGTGGCATATACTGACAGAGACTATGCAGGAGTAAGATTAGAATAGAGTTCCACAACAGGAGGTTGTCAATTCCTAGGGTGTAGATTGATTTCATGGCAATGCAAGAAGCAGACTGTGGTTGCTAATTCCACAACTGAAGCTGAGTATATAGCTGCTTCCAATTGCTGTAGACAGGTGCTTTGGATCCAAAATCAATTGCTGGATTATGGATATAACTTTATGCAGACTAAGATTCATATTGATAATGAGAGTACTATCTGCATAGTTAAGAACCCTGTTTTTCACTCAAAGACAAAGCACATTGAGATTAGGCATCACTTTATCAGAGATTCTTATGAGAAGAAGCTTATCCAGATGATCAAGATTCACACAGACCAGAATGTTGCAGATTTGCTCACAAAAGCATTTGATGTTAGCAGATTTCAATATCTGATTGCAAGTATTGGAATGCTTAATCTCTGAAGTCTTGATTAATGGAAGGATGTTTGGAATGGAATGAAAAAGCTGCTAAGGATGAAATTAGAGTAAGTACTTGTAACTTAAAAGTTTCTGCTGTTAAGTATAATTAGTGCTGCTAGTTATACTTAATACTGCTGAGTTAATACTGTTAGTTATACTTACTACTGCTGGTATAACTAATATTGTAAGAATTGAGAGAGTTGGTAAGAATAAAAACAAAAAGAGAGATGTGTGAAAATAAATATAGATAGAGTGATTTAGTGAGAAAAAGAATTGAGAGATGTGGTGAGTTGAAAAACAGAATGAGAGTTGAAAATTATCAAAAACAGATAAAGAGAAATCAAAAACAGACAGAGAGAATTGTGAGCTAAAAGAATTGAGAGAAATCAAAAACAGACAGAGAGAACTGTGAGTAAAAAGAATTGAGAGAAATCAAAAACAGGAAGAGTGATTTTGTAAGCTTAAATGTTAATTTGATGATGGAAAAGCTGATTAGAATGGAATTGGAGTTAATGCTGGTTATTCAAAGTTAATACTGCTAGGCATAAACTTACAACTGCTGGTATAAGTTAATGCTGCTAAGCATAAACTTACTGCTGCTTGGGAAAGTTAATGCCGCTAGGCATAAACTTACTGCTGCTTGGGAAAGTTAATGCTGCTAGGCTTAACTTACTGCTGGGTTACTATTGCTGTTGAAAGTTAATGCTGTTAGGCATAAACTTACAACTGCTGTTGAAAGTTAATGTTGTTAGGTATAAACTTACAATTGCTGGTGAACGTTAATGTTGTTGAGGGTATTTTCATAAATACTTCGATTAAGGGTTTCAATCACTCATTCAATCGATTTTAATCTTTCATATACTCTTTAATTATAAACCCCAACTTAATTTCATCATTCTTCATCAAAACCCAACACAATGTCGGATCTAAAGTTTACGGATATTCATAATTTAGTTGCGTTTTTGGAGAAACCCACTGAAAGTGAAGGGTTTAAGGAGATAGTTGATTTTCTAAATGCAAACCCTATCAAATATGGTTTAACCGTCAATCCTACAATCTATTATTCATGTATTAAATAGTTCTGGGATACTGTCAAAGCAAAAACGGTTAATGGGAAGTACAATTGCAAGCCTCAGTGGATAAGAAGAAGGTGATTATAACTGAATCCACAATAAGGAGAGATCTTCAACTGGAAGATGCTAATGGTGTTGATTGTCTACCAAATGCTACAATTTTTGAACAGCTTACACTCTTGGGGTATGAAATACTTTCTTAGAAGCTTACATTTTACAAGGCATTCTTTTCTCCTCAATGGAAGTTTTTTATTCACACAAATTTGCAATGCCTAAGTGCTAAGACTATTGCATGGAACGAATTTAGTAGCACTATGGCCTCTGCAATTATCTGCTTAGCCACAAACTAAAAATTCAAATTTTCCAAGTATATTTTTTATAGTATGGTGAAGAATGTGGATAGTATGGTAAAATTCTAAATGTATCCAAGGTTTGTGCAAGTATTTGTTAATCAACAAGTTGGGTTTATGTCACATCATAAAAGGATTTATGTTACTCCCTCTCACACAAAGAATATTTTTGCTAACATGAAGAGGGAAGGAAAAGGTTTTTCTGGAACAATCACACCTTTATTTCAAACAATGATGGTTCAAGCTCAGGAAGAAATGGGTGAAGGATTCAGCTAATTCTACTGATCCCCATCACACACCCATTATTACTCAGCCATCAACATCTCAACCCTAGAAGAAACAAAAACCAAGGAAGTCAAAGAGAAAAGACACTGAGATTCCTCAATCCAGTGGTCCTATAGAGCCTATAGCAGATGAGGCTGCAAATGAGGAAAATGTACCTATACGTTCTAATGATCCACTACTCAGTGGCGAGGATAGGCTGAAACTCAATGAATTGATGGAACTTTGTACCAACTTACAAAAGAATGTTCTTGATTTGGAGACTTCAAAGACCACTCAGGCATTGGAGATTGAAAGCTTAAAAAGGAGGGTGAAGAAGCTTGAGAAGAAGCAAAGGTCAAGAACTTACAAGCTTAGAAGATTGTACAAGGTTGGTCTAAGTGCTAAGGTTGTCTCCTCAGATGATGAAGCTAGTTTGGGTGATCAGGAGGATGTATCCAAACAGGGGAGGAAAATTCTTAATATTGATGCTGATGAAGACATCACCTTAGATAGTACTCATTTTGATACTGATCCTGATATGTTTAGAGTGCATGATCTTCATGGTGATGAGGTGTTTGTAGAAACTGAAGAGCCTGTGGTTAATACTGCTACAACTACAAGTACAATTCCAGTTAGTGCTGCTAAAGATTTATCTGATGTTGACTTAACTTTAGCTCAAGTACTGGCAGAATTAAAGAATACTAAACTCAAGGCTGTTACAACAACTACAACAACTATAACTGCCGGAATTCTTCTTCAAGAGCCAAGTGAAACAAGAACAATAACAACAACAACAATTCCTTCAAAGGACAAGGGTAAAGGTATAATGGTTGAAGAACCTTTGAAGAAGAAAGAACAAATAAGACTTGATGAAGAACTTGCTCTCAAGATACAAGCTGAAGAAGAAGAACAAGCAAGACTTCCAAGAGAGAAGGCTGAGAAAGATGAAGAAGCCAACATTTCAAGGGATAATGTGCAAGCAATGATAGAGGCTGATAGGTTATTGGCTGAAAGATTGCAAGCAAAAGAGCAAGAAGAATTGACAGATGAAGAGAAGGCAAGATTGTTTGTAGAACTCTTGGAGAAGAGAAAGAAACATTTTGCAGCATTAAGAGCTCAAGAAAAGAGGAACAAGCCACCAACTAAAGCACAAAAGAAAAGTACAATGTCAACTTATCTGAAACACATGGCTGGTTACAAGCAAAGTCAATTGAAGAACAAGTCATTTGCAGAAATTCAAAAGTTATTTGATAAAGCCATGACAAGGGTAAACATGTTTGTTGATATGGATACTGAGTTGGTGAAAGAGAGCTCAAAGAAAGCTGAAGCAGAGATGGCACAAGAAAGTAGTTCTAAGAGAGCAGGAGAAGAGCTAGAACAAGAGGTAGCAAAGAAACAGAAAATGGAAGATGATAAAGAGAAAGAAGATCTTAAATAATGCTTTGAGATTGTCCAAGATGATGAAGTGGAAATTAATGCTATACCATTAGCTACTAAACCTCCATGCATTGTTGACTGGAAGATCATTAAATAAGGGAAGCTTGGCTACTATCAAATCATAAGAGCTAATAAAAGTTCAAAAAGGTACTCATCAATGATTCAAATGCTTAGAAATTTTGACATAGAAGAATTTGAAAACTCTATGGAAAAATTGGTGAAAGCTAAGCATGGATCTACAAGACAAGAAGAGGGATATGAGAGAGTACTATAAGGTGATTGATGCGTAAAGTTTTATACACGTATAATAATATAAGTATAGAAATTACCAAACTACCCCTTGAGGACAAAGGTGGTAAGAAAAAAATGCTTAACAAATAAATATAATAATAACGTAATATTTACCGTAAGTGATTACCGGGTCGTATTCCTCGAAGATTTATGAACTATTGAGACCAACTATGTTGTTGAACAATGATTTGAATTGGTTCAAAGATGATTTTTTCTAAAATCCTAAAAGTGAGAAAATTAAAGGACAATTAATCCCAACTTTAATAATGGGAAATTAAACTTTAACTAAAAACGTAAAACGGGAACCGTAAACGGTGATTAAAAACCCTGGTGATTAAAAACCCTAAATTTCCAAAATTAAACCTAAAATGAATTTTTCACTTTTAATAGACTCTAATTGACTAAAAAGTAAGTTTAAAGAAAACTAGAACAAAAACGGAGTTGAATTGAGCTTAAAAACACGAAAAACGTGAACGGAAACGAATCCCGTTCTTTAAAAATTGAAATTTTGCAATTTTAACCCTACGGAAGCAAAACTAATTTTCCTAGAAACTATATGATAAAAGAAAATTTTCTAAAAAAGAATTATATTTTTTTGATTATTTTTCTATTTTTTATGAATTTTTAAAGTTTTTAATAAAAATAAATGTTTAAAAATACTAAACTAATTATAAAAATTCTGAAAAAATTATAGAAAGTAGCTTGAACTAAGAGGAATCTAGGAAAAATAAGCTCGGGAACACAGCTTATCGAATAAGCTGCGAAATAAGCTAAAACAGCTTATTATACTAATATGCCTAAAATGTATATAAAAGATAGATAATGCAAAGGTATAACAGATGAGCTATTGTAGCATGATGGTTGTGTGTGTGGGGGATAAAACACTTGGTGAGGGTGGTAGAGGTCCCGGGTTCGAGCCTTGCTCACCCGGGGCTTCCCACTTTCCCAAGTGTTTTAATTTTTTCCATTTTTTTATAACTTTTTAAAACTCTTAAAAATAAGCAACTTTTGTAAAACAACTTTTTTTATAAACCTAAAATAAGCCCTCAAATAAGCAGTTGAAGACAGAATAAGCAAATCCTAATAAACCTATAAAATGCAAACTATTTGGGCTTTTTAAGAACAAATAAGCTAAGGGAAAATTAAATAAGCTAAAACAGATTAAAAGCTATATCGAATAAGCACATAAGAGCTAAAATAAGCACAATTGATAAGCTAGAATGATAGAAGAGCTAAAAAGCTTTAAAACACTTAAAATTTTACATTAGAAAGCAAATAAGCTCAAATAAGTAAATGACAAAACCAAATAAGCTAAATTGGACCTATACTAACCTAATAAGCTAAACTAAACCTAAATAAGCCATAACAATAAGCAGATAAGCTAAAATAAAGGAATAAGCACTTATGGTGTAAACTGTTAACCAAACAGCCCCTTAAGGCACCTTTGAGCTTATTTTTAAATAAGCTAAAGGATCCTTATGGGCTTTTGGCTTATTACCCTAAAAAGTACACCTAAAATACTACTTAAAACAACTTTTTAAAACCATTTTGAAATTCAAGAGCTTAATGAAAAGGCTTGTTGAAAACAGCTTATACACTTAGAACACTTGGCTTTTTTTTGAAAATGAACAATGCAGGTTTTTAAGCCTAAAAACATATATCAAAATAAGCTACTTTTTAAAAGCTAATTTGAAATAGATTAACCACTACCCTAGATCTACTTGTATACTAAATTTCAAAACTTAAGAATAACTTTTACCCTCTGAAAATTTGTGATGAAAATGGTTGTTTGTTACTGCTGATGCAGTTTGCACTTATATGAACAAAACTTTAAAACATTTGATGCAGACTTAAAACACTAATTATAACACTCATTAAACACACAATTAAGAGCAAATAAAGTCAAGTCAATTACTAGAGTCAATTAAAACTAGGTTATGCAAATAAGGCTTAACAGACTTGGACTTTTATTAATCTAACTTATAAAAACTCAATTAACTCTAACCTAGCTTATAAATCCAGCATAAACAGACTTAGTTATGAAATTTGAATCAAAAATAAAAGACCAATTGGCCACTAGCAGTACTAACTTGTGGTTAGTACTGCTGTACCAAACACCCCTTATTTCCTCAACTATCATTTTAAGCTTTTTGAATAAGAGTTTTATGACTAAAACTTAACAACCAGATAATAAATAAGCTAAATAACCAATATTAAGCAGCATTGAACTACAGATAAGCACTCAATAAGCAATTTAAATAAGCAATAAGCAAAAACAGAATTAAGCTATATTATTGAAGACAAAAAAATAAAAGGAAATGGAACCTGAAATCCCAACTGAACAGGGATTATATGCTCAAATAGAGCTTATGCAGACAGCTTATAGCTTATAGTTGTAAGCCAAATCAAGTCATATTCTATCTTAACCCTTGACCTTCAAGGACTATTACCAAGTCTTATCATCCAGCAGCCATCTAATTCCAAGGGATGATAAGGCTTTTAATGAACTTGTTGATGAGCTTTTAGTAGCTTAAATTTAAACAGAACTTTATGAAACAGTTAATAAAAGCTTTTGGAATTTAATGAGCTTAATAAGTAACAATTGATTTTGCAAATTAAAACTAAAATCTCATTAACTCAAAACTGATTACAATACTTTGGAAATGAAGATTACAATAAGCTAAAAACTGAATTTTAAAATTACATTAGCTAAAACTAAATTAAGCTACTATTAAAAGCTAGAAAAAAGAAGATGATGTGTGTGTGAGGCTTGCTCTCTATTTATAGCCTTGGAGTGAAGCTTCTAAGAGTCTAGCCCACTCCTCTTATCCATTTGATCACGACCCTTCATTAATTTCCAATCATTGGATCCTCAATTATTACCGTTAGATCATTAAGTGAGCACACGGATTGCCAACGTGGCATTCCGTGTGTCAGACCTTTTGTGCTTCTTTTGGCTAGGACTTAGTGTAAAAATCCTTATCCTTGTGTGTTTCTTTCATATATCCACGTGTCCCTTCTTGTGGTGTCTTGGCCAATGAGAGGCTTTTGTGACATCTAACTCTGCCACATCGTACCTTGGTACTCGAATCATAGAGCCACATCATCAATTTTAATTACCCCTTTGATTTTGACGGGAGGTTAAACTGAAAGAGATGATGAATAGTAAAAACGAATTCCCGCGCCATTTTTTTCCTTTTTATATCTTTGTTTGACCCAGGTGTGTGAGGGTTAACTTTGGGCCCAGGATTTATAAAAATGGAATTGGGCCGGGTGATGAGGTTTGGGCTTGGTTATAAGGTTGTGTTATAAAGGGATAACAATCGTTATCTCTTTATTATAAGGAGATAACGGTGTTAGGGTTTATGGACTTTTGGTGAAATTAGGTTTAACATTTAGGGCATTTTGGGTATTTTGAGGATTTTGTCTTTTTGTGGTTGACCAATGTTGACCAAGAGTTGACTTTATGTTGACCATTTGATCTTTCAGCAATCAAATCCCCAGCTCTTGTGCACTCTTTTCCGTTCTTGTGTCCGTGTTTGTCCGGTTTTTGACCGTTTTCTTGTGTTATTTGTAATATCCGTACCTACACAATCACAAAGACAAAACAAGCAATATACAAGCATTTTATGCACAATTTTATCTTTTTAGAGACATTTTTGATATAGAAAGGATATGTGATTTCTCACATATCAAAGACCAAGCTTGTGAGCTCTATCAGCCAACCCTTACAAATGTTGCATATGGACTTATTTGGACCAACATCTGTAAGGAGTATCAATCACAAGACATATTGCCTTGTTCTCACTGATGACTTTAGTAGGTTTAGTTGGGTTTTCTTTTTGGCCACTAAGGATGAGACTTGTAGGATCCTTAAAACTTTTATAATTGGCATTGAAAACCAAATAAATCATAAGGTTAAAATCATCAGATGTGATAATGGAACTGAATTTAAAAATAATAACATGAATTAGTTCTGTGGGATGAAAGGGATTAAGAGGGAATTCAGTGTTGCAGAACTCCACAACAAAATGGAGTTGCTTAAAGAAAGAATATGACACTAATAGAGGCAGTTAGGACTGTGCTAGCAGATTCACTCATACCTACTACATTTTGGGCTGAAGCAGTTAATAATGCTTGCTATGTTCAGAATAGGGTTTTAGTGACCAAGCCTCACAACAAGACACCTTATGAACTATTACATGGTAGACCACCTAGTATAAGTTTTATGAGACCTTTTGGGTGTCTTGTGACCATTCTTAATACCTTAGATCCCCTAGAAAAATTTGATAGGAAGGCTGATGAGGGGTTCTTGGTTAGATACTCTATAAATAGTAAGGCTTTTAGGGTATTTAACACTAGAACTAGGAAAGTAGAGGAGAACCTGCACATAACCTTTCTTGAAAACAAACCCAATGTCGCAGGGAGTGCACCAGATTGGCTCTTTGATATTGATTTACTAACAAACTCTATGAATTATGAGCCAGTTACTGCAGGGAATAAAACTAATAGGAATGCAGGTATCAAGGATAATGTTGATGCAGTACCTACTCAACAATATATTCTGCTACCATTACTTTATGATAGTCCATAGAGATTAGAGGATGCAGTTGCTAATGATGCTAGTAAAAATACTAATGAAAAACCAGCAAATGAGGGTAAAAGAAATGGTCATGAGAAGGAAGGAGGAGCTTCAAATAAAGAAGGTGACCAGAATGTGCAAGATTTTAGAGCTGAATTTGATAATTTGCTTGTTCAACAAAAGGAAGGTTATGCTACCAGTAGTAACAGAGTTTCTACTGTTAGCCCATCTGTTAGTGCTACTGGGCAAAGTTTTGATAATGCTGATGATCTTCCAACTGATCCCCTTATGCCTGATTTGGAGGATACTGCTAATCTTCTAAATACTAATATCTTTAGTGGTGCATATGATGATGAAGATGAGGGTACAGAGGCTGACCTTAACAACTTGGAAACAACCATGAATGTTAGTCCTATTCCCACAACCACTATACACAAGGATCATCCTAAAGACCAGATCATTAGAGACATAAATTCATCTACTCAAACAAGAAGGATGACCAAGATTTCTAAAGAACATGCTTTGGTCAGTTACATTAATAAGCAAAGAAGAACAAATCATAAAGATTATCAAAACTGCTTATTTGCCTGTTTTCTCTCTCAAAAAGAACCCAAGAAGGTGATTCAAGCTTTGGATGATCCAAGCTGGATAGAGGCAATGCAAGATGAGTTGCTACAATTTAGATTGTAGAAGGTTTGGAGATTGGTTGATTTACCCAAAGGTAAACATGCCATTGGAACAAAATAGGTCTATAGAAACAAGAAAGATGAGAGAGGGATAGTAGTTAGAAACAAGGCAAGACTGGTTACACAAGGTTACACCCAAGAAGAAGGAATTGATTATGATGAGGTTTTTGCTCCTATTGCTAGGATAGAAGCAATCAGGTTATTTTTTGCCTATGCATCATTTATGGGGTTTATTGTGTACCAGATGGATGTGAAGAGTGCCTTTTTATATGGTACTATTGAAGAGGAGGTATATGTGTGCCAACCTCCTGGTTTTGAAGATCCACAGTTTCCTGACAAAGTTTATAAGGTAGAAAAAGCTTTCTATGGTCTACATCAAGCTCCTAGAGCCAGGTATGAGACCTTGTCTACCTACTTATTAGAAAATGGATTTAGAAGAGGCACTATAGATAAGACTTTTTTTATCAAGAAGGACAAAGGTGATATCCTGTTAGTGCAAGTGTATGTTGATGACATCATCTTTGGGTCTACAAGAAAGTCTTTATGTGTTGAGTTTGAGTAGATGATGCACAAGAGATTCCAGATGAGTTCTATGGAGGAGCTCACTTTCTTCTTAGGGTTACAAGTAAAGCAGAAAGATGATAGAATTTTCATCAGCCAAGACAAGTATGTGGCTGATATATTGAAGAAGTTTAATTTTTCCACTATGAAGACAGCAAGCACTCCAATAGAGACTAACAAGGTATTGCTCAAGGATAAAGAAGCTGAGGATGTGGATGTTCATTTATACAGATCAATGATTGGATCATTGATGTAATTGACAGCTTCTAGGCCTGACATAATGTTTGTTGTTTGTGCTTGTACAAGGTTCCAAGTTACTCCTAAAGTCTCACATCTTCATGCAGTGAAGAGGATCTTTAGATACTTGAAAGGTCAGCCTAAATTGGGCTTTTGGTATCCTAGAGATTCACCATTTGACTTGGAAGCATTTTCTGACAGTGATTATGTTGGAGCTAGCCTTGATAGGAAATCCATAACAAGATGTTGTCAATTTCTTGGCAAAAGGTTAATTTCATGGCAATGTAAAAAGAAAACTATAGTTGTCAACTCCACTACTGAAGTAGAGTATGTTGCTACTGCTAATTGTTGTGGATTCAAAATCAAATGCTTGATTATGGGTTTAATTTCATGAACACCAAGATTCACATTGATAATGAAAGCACCATTTGTATTATGAAGAATCCAGTGTTTCATGCTAAAACCAAGCACATTGAAATAAGGCACCATTTCATCAGAGATTCTTATGAGAAGAGGCTCATTCAAGTAATTAAGATACATACAGATCACAATGTTGCTGATCTTCTCACAAAGGCATTTGATGTTAGCAGGTTTAACTATTTGATTGCTAGCATTGGATTACTTAATCTCTAACGATGTATTTGTTGGATTTATGATTGGTGTGGCTTGAAGATAGTATTAGTAATGAATTTGGAGTTAAAACTAGTGGTTGTAAAGTTAATGCTGCAAGGCAGGATTTGGTACTGCTAGGCGAAAGTTAGTACTCCTAGGCAAAAGTTAGTACTGTTGAGCCAAAGTTAGTGCTGCTTGTTACCGTTGGAGATATAACTGATGAGCAAAATTCTTGGTTGGTAAACAGTTTCCTACTATTCTAGGTTTCCTTTTTACCTATATAAGGGTATTTGACTACATCAAGATCATTCTAATACTCTCGAATACTAAAATGCTCTCAAAATTCACAAACCCACTTCAACTTATCACCGACTTAATAAATTCATCATCAATTAATCATCTATGGCAGATTTGAAGTTTGTTGATCAACACAATATGGTCGCCTGCTTAGAGAAATCAGAAGGGAACGCTAATTTTCATGAGATAGTGGATTTTCTTTCTGCTAGCTCTCTACACTATGCCTTAACTGTAAGTCCTACTATCTAAGCTTCTTATATTGAACAGTTTTGGAATACTGCACATTCTTAAATAGTCAATGATGTGAAGCTAATTCATGCCACAGTTGATGGTAAGACAATAGTAATATCAGAATCATCAGTGAGGAGTGATCTTCACTTTAATGATAAGGATGGTATTACTTATCTAACAAATGATGCTATTTTTGAAAACCTTGCATTGATGGGGTATGAGAGTGATTCTAACAAACTTACTTTTCAAAAAGTTCTCTTCTCCCCTCAGTGGAAGTACCTCATACATACCATTCTACACTACTTAAGTTTAAAATCTACTTCTTAGAATGAATTTTCCACTATTATAGCATATGCAGTCATTTGTTTAGCAAATGGTCAAAAGTTTAACTTTTCTAAACTAATTTTTGATGGTATGTTAAGGAACTTGGATACCAATACAAAGAAATTTTTATTGTATCCAAGGTTTTTACAACTCTTTTTGAATAATCAGATTACTCTTGCAGAACCTTTTAATGATGTTTATCAAACACCTGCACATACTAAAAAGGTTTTCACTAACATGAAAAGAAAAGGAAAAGATTTTTCAGGAAGAGTTACTCCATTGTTTGCATCAATGTTGGCACCACCAGTAGTAGAGGGTGAAGGTTCAGGTCAACCCTCTGAACCCCAACCAGCACCTTCTACTGCTCAACCTAGAATTGAAGAACAAATCCCTGTTACTAAATCATCATCACCCCAAAATAATCAATCACCTAGGCAAGCCTTATAAGAGGACACTCAGTTTCCTCAGACTAGTGTGTCTATACCAAATGTAGCAGATGAGGCTATCTTTAAAGAGTGGGATGACAGAGTGGTGAGGGCTACCACTACTGCTGCTAGCTTAGATGCAATACAGGATAGTGGTAACATATCTAAGACCCAATCCACGACAATGTCTAATGATCCTCTTTCTCAGGAAATTGGTTCAGGTAACAAACCCAGGTGCCAAGAAGCCATGGGGGTGTCATTGCTCAAACTCGGTCTGAGAGGTCATCTAAACATTCCTATGATTCACCTCTCCTAGGAGGTAACACACCTGGAAGTGATGAGGGTAGACCTAACATAAATGGATTGATGGTTATTTGTACAAACTTGTCAAACATGGTTCTTGCCTTGGAACAATCAAAGACTGCTCAAGATTTGGTGATCAGAAATCTGAAAAAGAAAGTCAGAAAATTAGAAAAGAAGCTAAGGGCAAGAACTCTAAGGATGAAACTCTTCAAGATTGGTACCTCCAAGAACAAGTGATTAGAAGTCTAAAAACACCTGTACAGACAAGACACATGACCAAGATAAATGAAGAACATGGTTTGTTTTCCTCAGTTCACAAGCTTAGGAGAACAAATCACAAAGATTTTCAAAATTGTCTGTTTGCCTGTTTCTTATCTCAAATGGAACCCAAGAAACCAGTTCAAGCCTTAAAAGATCCAAGCTGGGTGGAAGCAATGCAGGATGAGCTTCTACAATTTAAACTGCTAAAAGTTTGGACCTTAGTTGATTTACCAAGAGACAAGTGGGCAATTGGTACTAAATGGGTTTTTAGAAACAAGAAGGATGAAAGAGGCATAGTGGTGAAGAACAAAGCTAGACTGGTTGCTCAAGGACATACTCAAGAGGAAGGTATAGATTATGATGAAGTCTTTGCACCAGTTGCAAGGATTGAAGCCATAAGATTATTTCTGGCTTATGCTTCCTTCAAAGATTTTGTAGTCTACCAAATGGATGTGAAGAGTGCTTTTCTATATGGAAAGATAGAAGAGGAGGTGTATGTCTGTCAACCTCCTGGTTTTGAAGATCCACACTTTCCAGATAAAGTCTACAAGGTAGAAAAGGCTCTCTATGGACTACATCAGGCCCCAAGAGCATGGTATGAGACATTGTCAACTTATTTGCTGGACAATGGTTTTCACAGGGGTCAAATTGATAAAACATTGTTCATTAAAAGACATAAAGATGATATCCTGCTAGTACAGGTTTATGTTGACGATATCATCTTTGGGTCAACTAAGAAAGAAATGAGTACTGAATTTGAAAAGCTGATGCATGATAAGTTCCAAATGAGTTCTATGGGAGAACTTTCTTTCTTTTTGGGACTTCAGGTTCAACAGAAGAGTGATGGGATCTTTATCAGCCAAGATAAATATGTGGCTGAGATTTTGAAAAAGTTTGATTTTGCCTCAGTAAAGACAGCAAGCACTCCAATGGAGACAAACAAGGCATTGATAAAGGATGAAGAAGCTGAGGATGTGGATGTACACTTATATAGATCAATGATTGGATCATTGATGTACTTAACAGCTTCTAGACCAGACATAATGTTTGCTGTTTGTGCTTGTGCAAGGTTCCAAGTTACTCCAAAGACTTCACATCTTAATGCTGTGAAGAGGATCTTTAGATACTTAAAAGGCCAACCTAAATTGGGCCTTTGGTATCCTAGAGATTCACCATTTGACTTGGAAGCTTTTTCTGATAGTGACTATGCTGGAGCTAGTCTTGACAGGAAATCCACAACAGGAGGTTGTCAATTTCTTGGCAAGAGATTGATTTCATAGCAATGTAAGAAGCAGACTATAGTGGCCAACTCAACAACTAAAGAAGAGTATGTTGTTGCTGCTAACTGCTATGGACAGGTGTTATGGATCCAAAATCATATGCTTGACTATGGATTCAATTTCATGAACACCAAAATTTACATTGATAATGAAAGTACAATCTATATTGTGAAGAATCCAGTGTTTCACTCTAAAACCAAGCACATAGAGATAAGGCACCATTTCATCAGAGATTCTTATGAGAAGAAGTTGATACAAGTGATCAAGATTCACACAGACCAAAATGTTGCATATCTTCTCACAAAAGCTTTTAATGCTAGCAGGTTTAACTTTCTAATTGCTAGCATTGGATTACTCAATCTTTGAGGCTTAATAGTTCTTAACTTTTATTCATGGGTTATGCATAAATATAGATCCTCATGAATTCTCACATGTCTATCTAGTCTTTTCTAGTGTGCTTGTGATGAATAGAGACATGTTGTTGTATAATTATTGAAGACAGAGCTAAAACTGCTAAGGTAAATGTTAATACTGGTAAGTATAATTATTACTAGTTGTTATATTTAAGACTGCTAGTTAAAACTGTTAGTCATAATTAAAACTGCTAAACAAGAAAATACTTTGGATTGTGTATTTTTGGTTTTGGACTAACATTTACAGGCTAAGCATATTAAGTATCTGGTATTGAATTGAGGGGAGGCTTATGATGTTAATATGCAGTCAAGAATTGATGAAAGGACATGTAACATCAAACACAAGTATGTGATGTGTCAAATACCTAGGCAAATCAAAAGAGGTCAGGACACCAAGATACCTCAGTCTAGTGGTCCCCCGGAAAAAGGTTGGTGATGAGGCTGTCCATAAGGAGTTGGGTGACAGAATGGAAAGGGCTGCCACTACTGCTTCTAGCTTAGAAGCAGAGCAGGACAGTGGTAACATAAATTAAGACCCAATCCATGGCAACACTTAATGATCCAAGTTCTTAGGGAATTGGTTTAGTTAGTGGTCCCAAGTGCCAAGATACCATATTGGGGGTGCAGAAGCTCACACTAGGTTTGAGGCTGCATCAAACAGTCCAATGATCTACCTCTCTCAAGAGTTAACACACTTGGAAGTGAGGAGGACAGTATGAAACTAATGGAATTGATGGCACATTGTACCAAACTGTATGAATAAGGTGAGCAAAAGAAAAGAGAGAAATTGTGAGCTAAAAACAGAAAGAGAGATGTGTGCATAAAAACAGAAAGAGTGATTTGGTGAGCCAAAAGAATTGAGAGATAAAGTGAGCTGAAAAACAGAAAGAGAGCTTGTGAGAATCAAAAATTATGATGGCAATGCTAGTTGGAACAGCATTGGTGTTTATACTGCTAGGCATAAACTTAATACTGCCAGTATTAAGTTAGTACTGTTAGAAATATTTTTATACTGCTGAGTAATGTTAATACGGCTGGGCTTAAAGTTAGTACTGTTAGGCTAAAAATTAGTACTGGTGGGTGGCCGTTAGTACTGTTTGAGGTATAACAGAATTTTCTCAATTAATTAATAGCCGTTGAAATATTTTCGCTAACAACTTTCTCATAGGGGTCTACGATTTGGAAAATTCTTGATATTTCTTTCTCTTATAAGATTTCTTCCTTATAAAGATTCAATCTTATTAAGTCGGTCAAATCAAAACCCTAGGCGCTCTCTATAAAATCTCAATTAACTTTACCAAACTCTCATATTCTCATCAACAAACATAAACCCAGAACTCTTATCTCAACTCACTCACTAATGGCTCATTTGGAATTCTGTGATACCCACAACATGGTCGCTTTCTTGAACAAATCAGAGGGAAGTGAAGATTTTCATCAGATAATTGATTTTCTCACTATAAGTCATATCAAGTATACCCTTACAGAAAATTCTACTATCTATACTTCACTCATTTAACAGTTTTGGGAAATTGCTTCTGCAAGTACATCAAAGAATAAAAAAATGGAGATAATTGCTACCATTGATGGAAGAATCAAGACTGTTACTGAAGCATCAATAAGAAGGCATCTCAAGCTAGAAGATTCAGATGGTATTCCCACTTTACCTATTACTAAAATTTTTGAGCAACTTGCACTTATGAGGTATGCATCTGATTCTGATAAGTTGACCTTCTAAAAGGGTCACTTTTCTCCTCAATGGAGATTCTTAATACATACTATTCTTCATTGCTTAAGTCCTAAGAAGATTGCTTGGGACCAGTTTAGTAGCAACATAGCCACTGCCATCATATGCATAGCCACCAACAGAACTTTCAATTTTTCTAAAATGATTTTTAAAGGAATGGTAAAAAATTTGAACAGTAGGTCTAAATTCTTGATGTATCCTAGATTCATTCAAATATTTTTTAACAAGCACAAAAGACACCTTCTCCCTCACAAAAGAACTTATGTTGCTCCTACACTCACATAAAAACTATTCAGCACCATGAGAAGGGTTTCCAAGGGTTATTCTAGGGAAGACATTCCACTATTTCCAACTATGCTCACTGCACCTGAGTCATCTCCTTCTAGAATAACATCTTCACCATCCTTATCACTCTAAACATATCCATCCACATCTCAACAACCACCTACACCACCATCTATGCAAACAACCCATGATGCAGAAGAACCTACTCCCATGCCTCATGATTCATCTCACTTAAGGGTTCAATCACTTGGAAGTGATGAGGGCAGCTTGACACTTAATGAATTAACGGTTCTTTATACAACATTATCCAAGAAGGTAGAGGATTTGCAGAATGACTTAAAGTAGACAAAATTGACATATGGTGCTACTTACACTAAGCTCATTCTGAGGGTCAAGAAGTTGAAGCACAAGGTAAAGGCAAGCAAATCTAGAAGAAGGACAAGAGTGATTATATCTGATAATGAGGAAGATTTAGAGGATTCTTACAAACAGGGGAGGATAATTGCTAAGATTGATCAAAATCCTTCTATTTCATTAGTGCAAGATGAAGGAACTTTATGGATTCAAGAGGATGTTGAGACTCAGGGGAGGACTAGTGCTGATACTGAGATACTGTTAGAACTAGAAGAGCCTACTGAACTAGTGGAAGATCCTGGTAGTGGTGAAAAGGGTGAAAAAGAAATTAGTACTGCTGAGGTACTAGTTAGTACTGCTAGTGCAATTCCTGAAGTTAGTACTGTCATTCCTAAAAGACAAGTTTATATCAGAAGGAGTGCAGAAAATAGAAAAGATAAAGGAAAAGCTATCATGAAAGATGATGAATCTGTTCAGAAGAAGACAAAGAAGCAACTAGAACAAGAAAGACTTGGGCATGAAGAAGCTATTAGACTGCAAGAACAAATTAATGAAGAAGAAAGACAAAGGATTGCTAGGGATGCAGATATAGCTAAACAGTTACAAGAAGAGATTGATACAGCAAGACAAGAACAAGAAAAGTCTGATCTTGAAAAAGCATTAGAATTGCAAAAGCAGTTGGATGAAAGGGAAGAAGTTATAGCTGAAGCTGATCCAGCTCAAGTTATTGATTGAAGTGATCCTGCTGATATCATGCACAACAAAATAGATCTTTCTCTAAAGCTGAAGTAAGGAAGAACATGTGTATGTATTTAAAGAATCAGGGAGGATATAAACAGAGTCATTTCAAAGGAATGAGCTATGATGATGTTAGACTCATATTTGAAAGAGTATGGGATCAAAATCATGCTTTTATACCTAAGGATTCTGAAATTGAAAAAGAAGTGATAAAGAGACCTGGATTTGATATTCAACAAAAGCAACCTGCTGAAGAAGAAAAGCTACAAAAAATGATGACAGTAGCAAGCCATCTAGAGGCAGTAGAAAGAAAACACTTGCCAGGAAAAGAGCAAGTGAAAAGCAAAGTGAAGAAGGTGCAAAAAGGCAAAAGATGGAAGATGATACAGAAAAGGAAGAACTTAAAGCTTATTTGGATATAGTTCCAGGAGAAGAATTTGCTATAGATGTTGAGTCTTTGTCTACTAAGTATCCAATTGTTGATTGGAAGACACATATCCTGACAGAAAAATTTATGTATTATCAAATCATCAGGGCAAATGTAAGTTCCAAGAATTATAAGATTTTCAGTGAGATGATTGATGATTTTGACAGACAGGATGTGATGGATCTACACAGACTGGTAAAAGAAAGGTATGTAACAACAAGTCCAGAAGGATATGACTTGATGTTGTGGGGAGATCTGAAGACCTTATTTGAGCCTGATGAAGAAGATGAAGTCTGGAGAAATCAACATGGATACAATTTGATAAGCTGGAGACTAATTGATTCATGTGGAATTCATATTTTGTTAATGGACAATGGAATTTCCATTCACATGATGGTAGAAAAGAAGTATCCACTTATTCAAGAAATGCTTTCAAAGATGTTAAATAGAAAACTAGAGATTGATCATGAAAGTGAAATGGCATTTGAACTTCTCAGATTTACAAGATCACAACTTCAGAAGTAGAAGAATGTTTGGAAGAATCCTCTCTGACAGGTTAATTCAAGAAACTTGATGATTTGGAGGTAAATCACAAGTTTAGGGGAGGATTGTTGGGAATTAAGGTTTTCTATAAAGTTTATACTGCTAGCTCAACTTAGTACTGCCAAGCTTAAAGAGTTTGTACTGCACAGATTATAACTACCAGTACTAACTGGTTAGTACTGCTAGAGCAAAAGTTAGTACTGCCAGTACTAACTTAATACTGCTGAGAAGAAGTTAATACTGCTGAAGACTGAAGACTGCATGAAGATAAAGACGTGTGAAGGGATATGCATGGATTTGTTCAAAGTATATATTCTATAAAGATAGGAAGATATGTATAAGATTATATATTTAGAAGATATGTTGATATCTTATAGAAGTTTAAAAGATTTGTAGTTATCTTATAAAGGACTCCTTGGTGTATAAAAGGAGATCCTAGGTTATGGTTTTAGATATCAGTTTTCCATAGAATTCATAGCTTCAAGGTTGTAAACCCTATCACTTCATTAGAGTGATCGTATTAATATATTGAAGCTTATTGTGTTGGTTATATCTTTTTGTGTGTCAAACATACTTTACTGTTTCATTGAGTATACTTCTTAGTGGTATAAACTAGATTCCGCATAGTTTATATCATTCACTCAAAGTTTCATTCTTAGTACTTTTGGATTTATCCAAGGATACAAAACCTTACATTAAGCTAGGGAGTTAAAGATCTATTCATTGGGATCAACAAATATTGTTGAACAAATAACTGCAAATGGGGATACAGTTAATACTGCTAGTATTGATGTTAGTGTTGTTGGACCTTCAAATGTTAGTATTGTTGATCCTTCTATAAGTACTGCTGGGGATATTTTTGAAGATGAGATGATGACTATTAATGATACACTTGTGGCTATTAGGAGCACAAGACCAAGAACAACCTCAGTAGTGATTCGTGATGTTGAAGAAAAACTAAGGAGAGCAACACCAGTACCAACGGTACAAAGCTAAGACAAAGGAAAAGGCAAGATGGTGGAGCCTGAACCTACTCTAAAGAACTCTATAAAGGCTCAGATTCAAAGGGATGCAGAGATTGCTCAAAGATTACATGAAGAAGAAAAGGTTGAACTGGAAAGAATGCAAAGAGAAAGAGCTGCACAAGAAGAAGCATCTAATGCCGCTTTGATTGCAGAATTTGATAATGTTCAAGTAAGAATGGAGACAGATGCTCTGTTAGCTGCAAGACTTTAAGAAAAAAAAGAGCAATTTTCTATTGATAAGCAAGCTAGATTTTTAGTGGAGATAATTGCAGAAAGAAAAAAGGTTCTTTGCTGCACAAAGGGCTGAACAAATCAGAAACAAACCACCTACCAAAATTCAATTAAGAAACAAGATGATCACTTACCTGAAAACATAGGTAGATTCACTTACAATCAACTCAAGAATAAGAGTTTTGAAGAAATTCAGAAGCTATATGAAAAGGAGCAGAAGTGGATTAAGGATTTTATTCCTATGGATTCTGAAGAATGTAGAAATAAAGCAGCAAGTAGTAAGAAGAGACCAAGAGCAGAACCTGATGAAGAGCGTGTTAAAAGATAAAAGATTGGAGAAACTTTAGGTTTAGGTGAAGAATAATCAGCAGAAAAGGAAAAAGAATTATTAGAAGAACTACATAAATTATTAGTAGTAGTTCCAGTGGAAGAAGTATACGTTGAAGCCTTACAGGAAAAATATCCAATCATAGACTGAGAGGTTTACTCTGAGGACACAAGAAGGTATTAGAGAATTATCAGAGTTAGAAACCATACAGAAGCTTATCAGATTTTTGCTGATATGTTGAAGAAATTTGATAGAGATGACCTGGTTAAGCTTTGGGATTTGGTTAAGAAGAGGTTCAGTACAACAGAGCCTACAAATGATAAAGAGAAGGAATTATGGGTTAAACTGAAGAGATTGTTTGAACCAGATAATGATGATATTATGTGGAAGCTACAAAGATATATGCATGATCCTTGGTATGGAGGATTTATGATACATGTGGTGTTCACCATGTATCTTCAGTAAGAGGACATGATATCTTTATGTTGGTTGAGAAAGAATATCCTTTAACCAGAGGAACACTTGGATTAATAATGGTGGCTAGACTATTAATAGAAGCAGATAGTGAGATGTTTAGAGAACTTTTAAGAAATATATTCTATCAAGCAAACAGACCAAGGAAGTAAGGTGTTTGGATACATCCTCCTAGTGATCAAAATGCTGATAATGAAGAAACTTGATGATTAACAAGATGAATATCAAGTTTAGGGGAGAATGGTTGGGAATAAAGGCTTCTCAAGTTTCTACTGCTGGTTGAAGAAGCTACTGCTGGTGAAGATAAGAGAAAACAGCCTAAGTCATTAGTACTGTTAGTGTAATAGTTAGTGCTGCCAGTACAAAGTGTTAGTACTGTCAGTTTATTAGTACTGTTAGTTATAATAGTTAGTATTGTTAGTTATATAGTTAGTACTACTAAAGTGATATGATAAGATATATTAGCAATACATATGCATTAATCACTTGATGCGTTTTGTAAGCCCATTAGGGTTTCTTGGTGTATAAAAGAAACCCTGAGGCATAGATAGTTATGGAGATATAGATCTAGAAGTCATTTCTTATAGTTAGTATTCATAGTTACAAAGTTATTCTGTAACTTTGATCGTGTTTAATATATTGAAAGTTTAGCAAGATCTTGTTTTACTGTTTCATTGTTCTTCTTAGTATTACAAACTAGATTCCGCATAGTTTGTGATATTCTCAATCTTAGTTTCTATTATAGTTGTCTTGGATATATCCAATACAACTAAGCTTTAACAAGCTAAGTAAGATCTGTTAAGAATGGATCAACAATAATTATGCAAAAACGATTTTCAAAATTAATATGGACTAAAAGTACATGATTAAAATGCTTATTGTATCATATATCGATATGTACAATTTGTTAAATTATGGACTATATACGTAAATTTGTAATTTTCTTGCAAACGTTCTATAACGCAGAGGTTTAGTGGTTTCCGCAAGGGAACCCGCGATGGAACAACGCAAGAATACACAAATTTACATAAACCTTTTTAAACAATATTTTAAGTATGTCGTAGTCGTTACTAGGGTTTGATTATTTCCCATAGGGAATTAACCTTATTCGTAGTAAGATCACTTATACTCGAAAATGTTGTAAACATGGCAACCCTAATTTTATAAATGGCATGTGATTTATAAAATGTATGGATTTCTATTTATAAAAAAGTTTTAAAACTAAAATGGAAAGGTTTTAAAAATAACTAGTGTTATAAGGTTGTATGCATGCTTCCTTATACATAATTTTAGTAACATTGTTTTTATCAAATTCTACCCTAAAATTAAGTCATTCGCCATCCAAGTATGAAATCACTTGAGTTGTATTTTTACTCTAAAACTGTTTTAGGTAAATTTGTAAACAAGGTAATATAACAATCGTATGGTCAGACCTGAGACTGTAAAATTATTGATTTTATATTGGATGACTTATATCGAGTATGGTTGTTCAGAACTTCGGCATGAGGCATACGATGGGGTTAAACATGTTACTTGACATTGTAATTCCGGATTATAATGCCTTGTGCCCCATAAAGGCTAAGAGTTGCACATGTTGGCAATTATCACACGCTGATTACCTTTTGAGTTTACCATTTCTAATAGATCAACTGCATTAATGGTAGAACGACCAGTTGGATCTTAGACTCTTGATAAAACTAATTATTTATTTTTTAAACATGGGTAGTTAATTTTATAAGAGATTTATTATTGAAAGAACTAATATTTTCTGAACTTTTGATTGTTTTGTAGATGGCTGTTGCTGCCCAAAACAGAAACAATACGACTATCAAGTCGATTCTCCTGGCAGAGAAACTTACTGGTTCGAATTTCACGAAATGGTATCGCTATTTTAGGATTGTTCTTAG
>BQNB010047857.1:0-42879 GCA_026074375.1 Tanacetum coccineum | reverse complement strand
AGTTTTTGTCTGTTTTTGGTCATTTAAGCTCGTTTTTAGAGGTAAAAGATATGTGTAATTAAGCACTTATCACCTATGCTTTCCATTAAGTCAGGTTAAAGTTCTGGATCTCATTGCATCCTTTTTTGTTTTCTTTTATTCTATAGGTATTTTATCTTAGTACATTATCAAGTTGGATGAACAGTAATATTTTATCTCAATACCATGATGGGCTTTTATGTTAGTCTGGCAGACAATCAAGCTGGATGAACAGCAGTATTTAGGTGAAGCTATTTGTACGCTGTCACAAGTATTGAGTCTTTATTTGGTTAACTTTTCAATTGCATCATAACTTATATGTAGAAGTGACAGAAAAGACGTGTTGGGTAGTAGTCGATACGGTCGGGTTTAAAGTAGGTAATTTTTTATATGGGTTTAAATTGGATCGGGTTGGCCCAATCAGTCATTACTTTTTTTGAAACCGCAGCAAGACATGGTGAGTTGTATTTCATTAAGAGCTTAAAAGTTTCATTTCATGTAGATGATGTGTATGATGTGAAATTGAGATATGCTTAAAAGTTCCATTTCAATCATTGTGTATATGCTATTCAGTACATACTATGAAATTGCTTATGAAAATGAGCTTTTTAAACTCGCAATAAGCTGTAAGTCGATCAAATAAGCTGTTACAAACACCCCCTGAGTATAAGCTCAGTTTTAATGTTTTTGAGCTTTACGAACAATATATTTAAAGTTGTATAAATATTTTATATTGTTCATAATTCATTTGGTTTTCTATTTGTAATTGTGATTATAATGTATGCGTAAACTTGCTTGATTACGTGGTTTTATAGATTGATTTGTAGCTTTAAGTGACTTTAAGTTATGTATACAGGTTGCGCACACGTTTGTTCAGCAATATTATCTTATAATGCACCAGTCACCTGGGTTGGGCTGGGTCATCAGTTTTATCAAGAATCGGTAGAGTCGGTCGACCCTAGAAAGATGGTACCATGAGCACTACTATTACCATGCAGGTATAAATTTTGTTTATATTATTAACTTAGTTTAATGTTTTATATGTACCTACAAAATCTATTATAAATAAAAATGATAGTTATCAGTGAACTGCTTGCAATCTACCTCAATCAAAGACGTTTAAAGCGTTAACTTTGTCTATTTTCTAATTGCTTTTTTAACTATATATTAACGAAACTTCATCATATTAGATAGCGTTAAGCAACATTCACTTATGAATGAAACCCATTAGGCCACCACAATTTTCCTCAATGTAATATGGATGCATTTAGATCACTGGTTTATTAATTTTTAGACATGGTTCTTTGTTCGATACTTTTTCTAGAAATGAAAAATCTAAAACTATTGCGTCTTGGTCTTAAAACAATTGGCACATAATGTTAGGTTGCAGTAGCGAAACAGCCACGGTGACTTTGATGACTGATAATTAGGTGCACGGGTAGTTAAAGTCATCGTATACCACTTCTGTACTAGGTGATTTCCTGGTGGTCAAAGGCCACCATAGGTATAAAGATTATGGAATTAATATTAGGGAAGTCTTACATGAACAGATCTCGAAACGTAAGTTATGTTTTTTGAAATATGTATAGGCATATGTCATACAATCTGCGTTAGTATAGTAGACGACGTATTTTTAACAGAAGCTACATATTGCTATGTTCTGTGAATATGTTGAGTATTTTCAAGCTTTGTTGGATCCAAGGTCATCTATACAATTACAAGATCAATTCATTGCTAACTGACACCGATTTAAACCCGTTTCTATAATATAAGACCGTTTCGTAATTATCAGTTATAAATTGTTCAGTTAGTCTTTTTCTGTTAGTTTCAACTACTAAATCCGCTCTCTCTTATGTGTTGTCATAAACAAGACGCCGGCTGTGTTACAGAAGGGAAACACCTGTTTTAGATAAAGTAGCTTTATCCTGTGATAGGCGTAACATGTTAGTGGAGGAAGAAAAAAAGGTCAATTAAGAGGGCTGAAGATGCACCTGATGTTCTGTAAGTTTAGTATCTTTTATTGTTGCATTATTGCTGAAGTCATTACTATCATAGTCTTGAATCATGTACCTTGCAGAGGCTACATGTTCTGCCTGACTTGGAGCCAATAATTTGGCTGAAACAAAAAAGCAGTGACATATCCGCATCATACGGTCCAACTAAAAATGATAGTTATCAGTGAACTGCTTGCAATCTACCTCAAATGTTACGACGTTTAAAGCGTTAACTTTGTCTATTTTCTAATTGCTTTTTTAACTATACATTAAAGAAACTTCATCATATTAGATAGCGTTAAGCAACATTCACTTATGTATAAACCCATTAGGCCACCATAATTTTCCTCAATGTAATATGGATGCATTTAGACCACTGCCTAAATTTTTCAACATGGTTCTTCGTTCAATACTTTTCCAGAAATGAAAAATCTGAAACTGTTGCGTCTTGGTCTTAAAACAATTGGTCACATAATGTTAGGTTACAGTAGCGAAACAACCACGGTGACTTTAATGACCGATAATTAGGTGCACTGTATTATATTATAGCCGTTCCACTTCTGAACCATGTGATTTCCTGGTGTCAAGGCCAACCAAAGGTTATATAATATGGAATAAATATTAGGAAGTCTTACATGAACAGATCTCGAAACGTAAGTTAGTTTTTTGAAATATGTATAGGCATATGTCATACAATCAGCGTTAGTATAGCAGACGAGGAATTTTTAACAGAAGCTACATATTGCTATGTTCCGTGAATATGTTGAGTATTTTTAAGCTTTGTTGGATCCAAGGTCATCCATAAATTTACAAGATCAATTTCTTGCTTACTAGACCCATAAAAGCCGTTTTATTAAATTAAGTCGTTACCGTAAATTCAGTATAAATGTTTCAATGTATCTTTTTCTGTTAGTTTCAACTACTAAATCTGCTCTCTCTTATGTGTTGTCATAAACAAGACGCCGGATGTGTTACAGAAGGGAAACACCTGTTTTAGATAAAGTAGCTTTATCCTGTGATAGGCGTAACATGTTAGTGGAGGAAGAAAAAAAGGTCAATTAAGAGGGCTGAAATCAACTGGTGTTCTGTAAATTTAGTATCTTTTAATTGTTGCATAATTGCTGAAGTCATTACTATCATAGTCTTAATCATGTACGTCAGATCTACATGTTCTAGCTGACTTTGGAGACAATAATTTTGTTAAAACAAAAAAGCAGTGACATATCCGCATCATACGATCCAACTAAAATCTTACTTCCGTCATTGATATATAGGAAACGTGAGCATGAGGAAATAGAGGCAAGTGACTAATTACTTGATGTCCGACCTGCTACTCCTTTATTTGTGCATGTTGGTATTGTTTTCAGGGTCACAATTCATAATGTCCATTTAATAAATGGGTTTAACTAAATATTATCAACGTTGTAAATCATTTTATGATATAAAATACCGAAGTGGATGCTCGTTGAAGTAAATAAATATGTGAATAAACACATAAATGATTAAAATGATATAGGATTGATTATATGAAGATGATTTCTTTTCTGGTTGAGTGAGGTTAAGTTATTGCCTTTTGTTAAGGACCAGATTATTAGTCCATTGCTACAATCAATCCAATGGTCATGAGAGGAGATAAAGACCGCAATATCTCTTGCAACGTTTGGATGTCAGGAAAAAAATGAGCAATGAAAGCATAGATTTCTTGGAGACATTAATGTGTTGGATGTATAGGTGATCCCACGAGACTGCAAATACTCGGTTTTTAAAAGTAAGCACTTTAGGTCTTTGTATAAATGGAGCATATAAGAATCAGCAGTAGCACTATCTTTTTCTAAACTTTGTTATGTAGTTATGATTTTTTTTTCTAAAGATAGTAAGAAGCTTATGATTGAAAACTGGGATAGAGGGGCAGTTTTGCAGAATAGGTAAAGGAGCTTCTGCTTTTGCCTTAAACAGCACCGTGGACACGATCCAGTCACAATAAAACTCGTTACGAGAATGGACACTAAAGAAGGGTCTTTCCGAGATAGCTGATCAAGGTGGATATGCCTTTATAGATGAATTAACAAAATGAATGACAAGACATGTAAGTAAATAAGTGTGTCCCATCAATTTTCCTAAAGTTTTTATTGGTAGTATCTTACTTTGCCAAGTACTTAATTTGAGAATTTAGTATAGCAGATATTGTTTCCATAGCCATCCAGTTCCATGGCTTTTATTTTTTTTATAATATTGCTCTTCCAAAAACTTTTTCCAGTACACTCGAGGAGGGCAAAAATAACACAAAAAACTCCTGAAGTTTGTCTAATAGGCTACTGATCTTGAAAAAGTATGTTGCCAAGTGTTTACTAAAAGTTAACCATTTAAGATGTGAATAACAATTCAAAATGCCGAGTATAGTCATGAATGTGGTGTAAATTACCTTGCAGTATTACGAGCTGAAATAGTTGTGGCCAGTCGGGTTATAGTGAATGTCAATGAGTCGCGTGGAAATTTGATCAATCTTCCACTACTGTCAAATTTGTACATAAATATCCTATTGTTTCCTTTGTTTCATTCACTCGATGACTTAAATTTATAATAAAATAGTACTTAGAAACTGTCATTAATCTTTGTTTTCAGAATCTTTGTCACAATTATGTACAGCTTAATCCAGAAGCAAAACTACAGTTACGCATATCTTCTATTGTATAATGAAGTGTCTTCACTATAGTTATCGCTTGAATGTTCCATTAAATAGGGACACTATTTCACAGGTGGGTTCACTCTTCTTCTATCCTCCTCTGATTTTTTAAACGCCTTTAAATACAGAACATGTAATTGTGTTTATTAGTTGATCAATAGAATTCATATCTTTTGCCCAAAACCAACGTAATCCATTAGCCATCCATATATCTTTTAACACAACTATCCATTAATTATTTGTCTGTCCTTTATGATTATTTGCACCATTTTGCAACTAGTATAAATATATATATATAGAGAGTTATGATCAAATGAGAAGTTTTTTTTAAATAAGAAAGATAAGAAGTAACTATAACCGAATATTCGAGATGCACCGACTTAAATTAGATGCATCTCTATAATTTTAGATGCATCATAATGTGTTTTTAAGCTTTTAATTAGATGCATATACGCATATTAGATGCATTTCATGATTTCTCTTGTTTTCTGTTCCTCTACATGTGCCAAAATCATGAAAATCAATTTTCATCATCTACACATCAAATTAACGTTTGAAACTCAAAATGGTACAACTAGATTAATAGAAATGCGTCTAATGCAAGCCGTTGCATCTCAAATGTGTGGTTTAAGTCACTTCTCAATAATTCTTTATTTTAATTTACTTTTCACTCAAATATAAAATGTGTGGTTTTAGTCACTTCTCATCACTTCTTATTTTAATTTACTTCTCACTGGATCCCTACTATATATATATATATATATATATTCCATCCCTTTTTATACGTTTTCATTCGTTTTCGTCCGTTTTTGCACCTTTTCGTCATTTTCGTTTGTGTAGCTTTTTTTCGTTTTGTATTTATATATCCATGTCATTTATATATTGTTAATTAACCAATAAATAATTATACATATATATTTATTTTGTCCGTTTTCGTACGTTTTTGTATCGGGTCACTTGTTTAGTTAGTCCATTGTATTCTGGTAACCAAGTTTTGTGAACATAGTCATTTGTAGACCTAGGTCGCCCTTCGTTTTCATCTTTCAATCCCTAATCCTATTAATCTACTCCGACCAACTCGAGAAGCCACAATATGTTTTCCAGGGTGATGATTGTTTTCTTTCTCACAATTTCTGGATATATAGCTAGATACCTCTTTGCTATCCACCGTGAAAATTGTTCTTTTTTTGTTTTTGGAACCCATAGGTTGTATTGTAATAAAAATTATTTTCTTAACGACAACCCTTAGAGTTGTTAGCATTTCCGTATTGTTAAACACATTTAAATTAAAAAACCAAAAAACATCAAATATTTCTACCCATTTTATTTACATTATCTGATGCATTAAAGAAACCAAGAACACTAGATATTTCTACCCGTTTTTCATACTATCTGTTTGTTTTATCCATTTTTGTATGTTTTATACGTTTTTTACGTATAAAACGTAAAAAAAAATACAAAAATGTAAAAAAAAAATGTACAAAACATAAAAAACGTATAAGGTTTGAAAACGTATATGATATAAGGTTTAAAAACTTCATGTTCTAAAAAAAACTCTGTAGTAAAAGGTTAAAACTATAACAGTAACTTAAATAACCGGTAACCAAAACTTGAGTAACCTATATGTAACGTTTTAAACTTTAGTAACATAATCGAACATTTTAGAAAACTTTATTAACATCTTTGTCTATTAACCCCGTATAAAATTACATCACTAAAATGCAAACAACAACATCGATTACCATAACCATAATCCGTAAGAAACGGGAAAAAGAAAGAGAAAATTGTAATGAATAAAAATGCATAATCAAGCATCAAACATTTATTTATTTGTTACTTTGTCTTTTTAGCAAAACAAAATAACGCCTCCTTCCGAGATTCAACCATTTTACGGTTAACGTATTGTATTGGCTGCCAAATTAACTCAGATTTTATGCAAACCCGCCAATAAATCATTTTTTCATTTGTAAAACAAAACAATGTCAATCATACTTAAGAAACAACATCGCTTAGCCTAAACACTATCTCAAACATCATAACTGATTTGTAAACGCAACCGCACCATTTTGGACACCATTTGTATTCTAGGTCAGATAAACCCCTTTTTTTTTTTATCAAAGATAGCTTTAGATTCACCAAATCACCAAACCATTATAGATTTTCAGATTATCATATAGACCAATTTTATTTTTTTATAAAACATAACAATATTAATTATATGCAAGCAACATCATCAATTAGTTTAACCATAATTTCAAACATGAATGCATAATACCCCATCTTAAAAAGGCGCCCCCCCCCCAATTTTTACTCAGCGTACACAAAAATCTCAACGGCCAACCCTTACTGCAATAAGACACGCAACCCAACCCCATAGACGTTCTGGTGTTCAGACCGGACATTAAGTGGCTAGCAAAATATAGTCTACCTTTATTATCAGCAATTTTTTTAAAGCGCAAAAAATCACAAATACCTATCGACAAAACCTATGCTCACTGCTAGGACGAACTGTCGAATGACGACTTCACCAAACACCATTATAATTGTCCTTTTTAAAAATAAAAAGACAACCAAACAACATACCTGAAATCAACAAAAAAAACGTCATGCAACAACGTAGCAATCAGGACTGCCAAACCCCGGAACACCAAATACACGCAACTTATGGTTGGAATCAAACAATTAACATTATTTGCGAACAAAAATGCCGAACCACAACATGCAAAAACGATATTCAAATTAGATACACAAAAACATGAAACATTACAACATGAAACCACTTTATGTTAAAAATATAAACAACCAACACAGCTCGTAACACCAAAACCCATACTTTAAGCCAATCTAAGAAGTTCCATCCTTGTCAACGACTATATCAAACACGAACACGAAGAGAAATAGTTTAGCAAGTAAGTCGTTCATGTCATGTAACCCATTAGCCAATAATTATATCGTAAAAATAGTTGACAATATGCGTCTATGGCGTATTATAATAGACGTACTTGAATTACGGGGTTTTAAGCACAAAGCATTACAACCAAATTACTTAAACTAATATTATCTTATGGATTTGTGGGTCCCATAATGAGAATTCACAAAACACATGTTTCAATATCAAGCTTCACAAACTAATGGCGTGTTTGTGTTTATAAGATTATCAAGTTGAGCTATGGCCTTTTATAAAATAAAGAGTTAAGTACATTTTTGGTCCTTGTGGTTTGATGCATTTTCTCACTTTTGGTCCAAAAATAAAAAAAAGTTTGGTTTTGGTCCAAAACACATAGTTTCGTTCCACTTTTGGTCCAAAAGACATAGTTTCGTTACACTTTTGGTCCAAAAGACATAGTTTTGTTTCACTTTTAGTCCAAAAATTTTAGTGCAAATTCACGGGATTGGACTAAAAGTGGACCGAAACTATGTTTTTGGACCAAAACCAAACTTTTTTTGAATTTTGGACCAAAAGTGAACTCGCACCAAACCACAAGGACCAAAAATGTACTTAACTCTAAACTAAAACTCAACTTAATAAGCTAATAATTCAGAAAAATAGGCTTCTAAATATACATTAGCTTAAGCATAAGCACAAAATATAAGCAACCACAGTCTTATGGATAAGCCATAAGCTCAACTAAGAAACCTCATAGTCCGCAAAATCTTACCATCTTTGTCACACATGTTACTATTATCCCTCGTATACTTTGACACGCATACATGTCAGCAGCCTCTTCCCATGATTAGTTTAAAACTAATTTGGTACTATTAACATTGTGCTCAATCACATAGTGTTTCTTAACAAAACCGATTTTAATCGACTTTTGTTTAAAACACTAATGTTTTGTAAGATCCGTTATACAAAACCACTTTAAAGGAAGTCTTTCGACTAAACAATAAAACAATATTTCCTATTACATAATGTTTTTTTTTAAAACGCATATGTAATATGATGTTGTTAATTTTCATTAAGAAGATCTTAATAGATATGTTTCACATGATTTATTTCTACAATGAAACTCAACAAGGTTTCAGTAGATCCACTATTCTAAAGAAACTCAACAAGGTTTCTATAGAACTTTGTACCAACATCCTCTTTTTTGTACTTGCGTTCCAATGACTCTCATAATTCTTTGGCATTCGTGGTCTTGTAGTACACGTTGTACAAAGTGTAAAAGACTCATTCAAAACATAGTTGTGATATAGAAGTCAGGAATATTTCCATGCTTCCAAACTTGCACAGCCTTGTGCACTTAGAAAGTTTGCATTCCTAGGAGGTTTCCTCTTGAGGTGCAAATCTCATGTAAGAACCATGACAAGTTCAAAGTTATGAGATAGAAGAACAGCTCTCTGTTACCACCTCTTTAAATTCTGCCATTGAATTTTCTGTTTTTTTTCGCATGATTAGCAACTATGTTGGTATCGGCGCACCAGTTACGTTCACCGGAGTAGTACATTCGTGTTTGTCATCCTGACAGAGCAAACACTAAACAGTTAAACTGAACTGTTTTAAACTGGAATCATGAAATTCAATCCTGATTTCTATATCTTGTTACCGGATCTGCCTTCAAACAAAACTAATCTTGGTTTCAATGAATCAATAGATAAGTTTAATAGAAACTCAATCTTGGTTTCAAAATAAACTGATATGAACAACTGCTTTTAAAAAATCGTTATAGATCTGTAATTCTAAGTAAGTTAAAAGTATGTTTAATTAAAACTGATTTCCAAATAACTCAATCTTAGGTTCGCAGAAACCAGTTTTAAAATCTGTTATTAATATTTAATCCGATTTTAAGCAATGTTTATAATTCTGTTAACATAATTGTTTTAAGATTGTTGGAAAACTGTACACTTTTATTCAAATAAATCTGTTACAATCAATAACAATTAACAGAAATTAAACAAACAGAAAATAAAACAGAATAATTGTGGTAGAAGAGAGACAAAACATATGAACGATAAATATGAAAACAGTAAAAGGTCATGGAACATGACGGCTCGTGTTGGAGACGCTTCCTTAAAACAGTTTGCGTCTGTTTTTCAGGGGTAAAACATTTCAAAGTGTTGTATACTGGACCTGACATACTTGAATGTGATTTATCATGGAAAACGAGGTTAGTGATTCCTGATCCAATGGTTAGATTGTCATCTATTTATAAACATTCATATGGCATATTGGTGTAATGGTGCAAATCATTGATTAATGCCTTAATAATGATTCATTAATTTTCTGTTATAACTTGAGTCAAATAATAACGCAATTAAATTGTAATTAATGACCATTAATTTTAAGTTGTAAACATTTGGTCAAATAATAACCGTAATTAAATTGTCAATTAATGGACCTATTAATTACAGTCATAAAACCTTTGGAAACAAATAATGACAGCCAATTCAATTGTCTGTTTCCAAACAAAACTCATAATGGACATTTAATCATTTTTTCCTCAATTCAAATACCTTCTTCGGACTCGATATCTCTTTCACACTTAACTCTATTTTTGCGACATATTCGGCATCGACCTGGCCTTACAATTAATAATTATATTACTAATAATTATTTATGTCCAAATTTAGAGAAAAAAAAATTTATTTTTCCAACAAATCATACCAAAAAAACCTAAAACCCAGACCTTAAACGCAAAAAAATAATATCTTTTAAACAAAAATTTAAACCATATTACTTATTTCTTGATTTGGTGCTTATTTTTTAGGGCAAAAAACATTCCCAAAAACCACCCTTAAACTTAAGCCAAACAAAAGCCTAGAATTGAAGAGTAAGAATTTTTAGCTTGATAAAAAAAACTTACCCATTGTCGGCGTGTGTGGACAAGATTATGATGTGGTTGACGGATTTTTCTGACTACCTAATCACCGCATAGATCCGAAAATAGAGCATATGGATTTTAGGAGGGAATGTGTTGGGGATTTTTCTAGGAATCACAAATAATGGAAGGTGGGAGAAGATGTGTAATCGATGGTGGGAAGATGGGAATTGCTAAGTATGTGTGTTGGATGTGGAGAAGGGAAGAAACCGTGGATGTTATACTCACTCACTAACCGTGGTTGCCTTTTAGTTAGTTTAAAACTAGAAACAAAAAAACACGGTTGGGCGGGTTAAAAGCATTTAAAGGGGGCGCATTAATAAGTGCATTGAAAACACAATCTCGCTCTTTAATAATAAGAGTTTAATGTTATGATGTGTCAATCATTATTAACTATCGTACCCATCATTCCGACCAATAGCACTAAGCAATTACAACTTTAAACCGAGTCCAAAAACCCCAATCACTTACATGCAACAAACAATATTTGTATAGATGTTCTTGATCGAGACACGACAAGCCCCTTGCATATTTGATCTCTCCCATCGCTTGATGCCAGACTCACTTTATGCGTGTGTGTATGTTTTGTAATTTTTTTATATAATTAATCATCTAAGCACCAAAACGACGTCATTTAGTTTAGTGGGCTTTTAAAACTACCAACCTAATCCCTAAACGACCGCGTTTAACCTAAAACGGCGCCGTTTTACTCATCCCGCTCACAACTTGTCCGGCCCAACACCAAAATGACGTTGTTCTTGCACCCTAAAACGCTTTCTTTTGCTTCGTTATTATATAAAAGGCTAATTTCCAACAAGACATTCGAACTTCCAAACTTTTTAATAAATATGACATCTTTAAGTCGGATATTTTATCAACCGTTTACCTTTTCCTGGGTCATAAAAGTACGCGCAACTTTTAAATCGAATACACATAATTAGTGTGTACCAAATCATGTCTAAACAATTGCAATATTCTTAATTTAATTACTACATAACTATAACCGTGTCAAGAATATTAACAGCTCATTTTCCAAAAACATTCTTCCCATAATTAAGTCAAATTTAAGGAGTTGATTTGCAAGCATGAAGAATTAGCAAAACATAAAAATCATGCCATATTTGGCTTTTGATAGAGGTTAATAGTTTCCCTATATATCTTTCTTCAAACACGCTATATATAAGTCATTTGAGGTTTTTTTTTACTTGTTCTTGAGTAAAAATGGATTTCAATATAAGCAAAAGAAAGAAGGGGTTAATCACCAAGACATGGGAAAGATGCAAATCATTTGGTAGTAAGAAAAACGTCGATGACGACGAAAATGGCTCGTCGAGAATCAAACAATCGTTTTTAAAGAAAATAAAATCATCGTCTCATATCGAGTCGAAAGAAGGAAGTAAACTTGCTCCTGTAGGTTGTTTTTCGGTCTACGTTGGTCCTGAAAAGCAAAGGTTTGTGATCAAAACTAAACATGCTAGCCATCCTCTCTTTAAAGAGTTACTTGAGGAAGCCGAACTCGAGTATGGGTATCAAAGTGATGGACCGATCGAGCTTCCATGCGACGTCGATTATTTCTCGAAGGTTGTGTTAGAAATGGATCAGTGTGGTGATGATATGGTCAGTCGTCAAGGATGCAAATTTGGGGTTAAAGGTTATGGACTTAGTTCTTATCACCCTCTTACCCCTTGTAGAACAATTGCAAACAACAATTTCTAGACTTGTGTAACTTATTTCATTTCGTTAAGCTTTAATTTCTCAATGGAATATATATGTCAGCTTTATTTTTTACTTGTGCGTTACTTTTTATCTTTCTTTCTATTGAGTTATAACTATAACTAAGAAGTAAGAATAATTCGAATGGACTAAATGACTTGCAGTTTAATATAACATAAGGTGTTCACAGGATGGTTCGATAGTCGAAATATAAAACCGTTGTAAAGGGTAGGTAAACTAGCTCAAATTAGTTTGAGCCACGGTACGTTGTGCTCTTAAAAAAAAGTCCCTACTAAACTCAAGACCCGACGCATTGACCCTCGATCATTTATAGAACATTCCACATACCAGCTAAAAATATCACGTTTCTGGTAGCCTTTTGACCCATTGCTTAGCCCAAGTTTTCTCAAAGTCGGTTTTCGGTTCAGGCCAAGTTTGATCGGTTCGGTTCAATTTTGACTCATTGCTTAGCCCAGAGTGGCATACACTTTAATGTTATGTTGTTGTGGGCCAAAGGCTGGTGAGTATTTGGAGCTAAAACTTGTTTCATCATCATCATGAACCAAATAGTAAGAAAATAAAATAAGCCCAATAAGTCAATGAATAAATAAATAAGCAGCAGCAGCAGCAAAGTCAAAACCCCACATAAACCTCCTAACAGCTTATTTCAATTTCAGATCATCAACATCAATTAACTTGACAGAATATGACGTCATCAATCACATTTCTGGTAGCCTTTTCATTTCTATTTTTTAATTTCTTTCTTTAATCAGTATTGAATTTGATTAATAATTAGTGTAGTATAATGTTACAGCCAAATGTTGGCTCATCATTATCAAGCGAAAACTTGCTTATGGATGACGTCATCAAAATGCACATTATCATCATCATTATCAAGAAGCTTTATCTCAGGCGGCTCATTGCGGTTAGCTTCGTCTTCGAACCGAGCTTTAGATACAAAGTCTACTACTTGTGTTAAAGCCTGTGCTCAGGTCTGTGTTCGCGCACTTGCCAATATTTGCTTCGTTGTCTATCCATATTTAATATATTATACTTTTGAATTCCGTCTATCTTGTGACCATTTTGTCCTTACCTATTAATAGGAGTATTGATAAATGACAATGGTAAAATTGTACTCCCTCCGTCCCATATTAAGTGTCCATTTTTGACTTTTTAAAGTCTTTTTTCTTTAACTTTGACTTTAATTATTTCTTCTTATGTTATATGATACTCAATGCAAAATATATGAATGGATAGAGATTCGAATGTATTTTTCATTGGTATAATTTTCAGTAAGTATTATATAACATAAAGAAAAATATTTACGGTCAAAGTTTATGAAAAAAGAATTCAAAAAGTCAAAAATTGACACTTAATATGGGACGGAGGGAGTAACAAAATAGACGGAATTCAAAAGTATACAATTTGTTTATCTATCTATACTCCTTATAAAGGAGATTTACCCAAATGTTGAAACTAGAAATCTAAAAAAGTTGAAAATCCTTATTTTAAGAAACATTAGAAAAATTAAAATCATTATAACCTACGAATTAATAATAGCAAACGAAACTGATATGTACACTCTGTCAAACGAAACTGATTGTCTCATTAATTAATTGATTGACTCATTTTAAGAAACAATGAAAAAATTAAAATCATTATAACCTACAAATTAATAATAGCAAACGAAACTAATATATACACTCAGTTCAAACGAATACTGATTGGCCTCATTATATTACTTGATTGAACTCATTGGTTGGCCTATTAATCTCTCATATATTTTCATTTGACCTAAGGTTTGGTAAATCCTTTATAAATAGAGATCACAATTGCATTGAAAAATACACAGAAACATAAACACTTAGAAGCTGCCACCGGACTTCGCTTCCGAAAAGAGGTCGCTGTTCATGAATTTCGCCGCTTATGCGTGGCAACACTATGGTCGCTATTCGGAAAAACGAGTTTTTTGAAATCATAATAAAAGGTTTAATTTGACCTTGTTTTTCGACAGGAACTGGTGGAACCTTGGATAGAACCGGGTTTCAAATCTTTATGTTTGATCTCCAAACCAAGAAAAAAAAGTTTTGCTCAAGGAGGAGTCTACACTCAAATAGTCGATTTGTACCAAGAAAACAATAAAATAAAAACAGAAAAAAAAAAATAAAAAATTAAGTTTTACTCCACCGAAGAGGTAACGGTATGATTGTTTAGATTTTATCTCATAATGATGTAATACTTTCAATTTACTGAATGTCTTGTTTGTTGATACAAGGTTATAAAATTTCTTGCTTTTTACTAGTGTTTCAATTTCATTTTTTGTTAAGAATTTCTCGGCATTCAAAGTACAAGCCTACAACATTATCAATATTGCATATCGTTATTTAGCGGCGCAAGGATTTTTTCCCGTGCATGCACGGGTATTCGTTAGGCTATTAAATGGATGGTCTAGATTTGTCTTTTGATATGTGGAGAGAAACTTAGTTTGCCAATATAACTTACTCATAAACTTTTAAATCATTAATGTGTACCGAATCATGCAAAATAATTGCTACATTTATATAACTATAAAACCGTGTTCCAAGTAATATTAACAGCTCATTTTCTAAAAATATTCCCATTAAGTCAAAATTTAAGTAGTTGATTTGCATGCATGATAAAATAATCAAAACATAAAAATCTTGCCATATTTGGCTAATGATAGAGGTTAATAGTCATTTGACTTATTTTATACTTGTTCTTGAGTAAAAATGGATTTCAATATAAGCAAAAGAAAGAAGGGGTTAATTACCAAGACATGGGAAAGATGCAAATCATTTGGTAGTAAGAAAAATGACGGCGACGACGAAAATGGCTCGTCGAGAATCAATAAAAATCATTCTTGAAGAAAATAAAATGTTTGTCTATATCGGTCGAAAATAGGAAGTTAAAGTTGCCTCTGTTAGGTTGTTTTTCGGTCTACGTTGGTCCTGAAAAGCAAAGGTTTGTGATCAAAGTGATGGACCGATCGAGCTTCTATGCGACGTTGATTATTTCTCGAAGGTTGTGTTAGAGATGGATCAGTGTGGTGATGATATGTTTAATCATCAAGGAATATGCAAATTCGGGATCAAAGGTTATGGGCTTAGTTCTTATCACCCTCTTACCCCTTGTAGAACTATTGCAAACAACAATTTCTAGACTTATGTAACTTTCTTTCATTTGGTTAAGATTAATTTCTCAATGGAATATATATGTGTTTGGTTTATTTTAATTGTATTAAATTTTAATTATGTTACTTCTTTTACATTGGTAAGTTTTATTTCAGTCATTCATGCTTTCACTTTAAATAGCAAAACATCATCTGTGACTGTGACTGTGGGGATTTTTTCCGGCAGCGTGACAGTTGTGGTGGTGGGGTAGTTTCCCGCAAGGTCGGATCAAGTAAAAACATTTATGGTGATTTAAAGGTTCAAGGGAGAGGATGCAAACAAGGATGAGCGGTAGGTTATAGTTGGTATATATTAGACTTATGTTTATCCGGTTAATGTTTCAACCAACCGGTTTGGAAGGTAACTGTTATAATAAAATAATGAATGAGTCCTAAGAAAAAGAGAGAATGGTGTTTTTCTATTTCATTGCTCGGTGATTTGGTCGGCTCGTGATTCTCAAATCTCTGACCCAACCAATTGTATTTCATTTCGTTAAGCTTTAATTTCTCAATGCAATATATATGACACCTTTATTTTTTACTTGTGCGTTACTTTTTTTTTATTTCTCAAAATGATGCAACAAGATTAAATTTAGAAAATGGCATCTAATGCAAGACGTCTTTTTGCAATCCTTAAATATGTGGTTTAAGTCACTTATCACCACTTTTATTTTTATTTACTTTCTCTTGGATCTTTACTACTCTCTCTCTACTACTACTCTCTCGCTCTCTCTTCTCTCTATCTCTCTCTCTTCTATATATTTTATTATATATATATATATATATATATATATATATTATATAATATATATATTTATTTATATATTATACATATATTATTCCATCCACTTTTTATACGTTTTCATTCGTTTTCGTTCGGCCGTTTTTGACATATTCATCCTTTCTCGGATTGTGTACTTTTTTTCGTTTTGTATTTATATATCCATGTGAGTTATATATTTTTAATTAACAAATAAAATAATTACACATTATATTATTTTGTTGTTTCGTTCGTTTTTGGTTATCGGCCTCAACTTGTTTTAGTTAGTCCTTAGGTATAGTGGTAACCAAGTTTTTGTGAACATTGTCATTTGTAGACCTAGATCGCCCTTCGTTTTCATCTTTCAATCCATAATTCCTATTATTTACTCCAACTAAATCGTTGAAGTCCAAAATTGTTTTCCAGGTGATGATTGTTTTACTTTTCACCATATTTCTGAGATTATAGCTAGATACCTATATTTGCTATCCACCGGAAAATTGTTCTTTTTTTCGTTGTTGGAAAACCCATAAGCTGTAATTGTAATAAAAAATTATTTTCTTAACGACAATTCCCTTAGAGTTGTTAGCAATTTCAGTATTTGTTAAAAACACATTTTAAATTAACAAAACACATAAAACATCAGATTCTTTTTCTACCTTTTTATTTACATTATCATGAGGCATTAAAGAAACCAAGATACATAGAAGCATTTATACCGTTTTTCTACGTTCTATGTTTGTTTATCCATTTTTGTATGTTTTATCGTTTTTTTTACGTATTCAAAAACGTATAAAAAAATACAAAAATGTAAAAAAAAAAATGTACCAAAACGTTAAAAAAAGTATAAGGTTTGAATAACTTCTTGTTCTAAAAAAAAACTTGTAGTAAATGGTTTAATTCTATAACAGTAACTTATAATAACCGGTAACCAAAAAACTTGAGTATCCTATATGTAAGTTTTTAATCTTTAGTTGCATATCGAACATTTTAGAAAACTTTTAGTTACATCTTTGTTCTAATTAAACCCGTATAAAATTACATCCACTTAAATGCAAACAACACATCGTTTACCGTAACCATTAATCCATAAGAAACGGGAAAAAAGAAAGATGGTAAATCTGTACGAATAAAAAAAATGCATTATCCAACATCTCAAACATTTATTTGATTTGTGACTTTATCATTTTTAGCAAAAACAATAATAACGCCTCATTCCGTGAATTCAAACTGTTTTTTTCGGTTAACGTATTGTTTTGGCTGGCCAAATTAACTAGATTTATGCAAACCCGCCAAATAATATCAATTTATCATTTGTAAACACAAAACAATGTCAACTAATAAGGAAGAAAACAACATCGCTTAGCCTAAACACTATCTCAAACATCATAACTGATTTGTAAACGCAACCGCACCATTTTGGACACCATTTGTATTCTAGGTCAGATAAACCCCTTTTTTTTTTTATCAAAGATAGCTTTAGATTCACCAAATCACCAAACCATTATAGATTTTCAGATTATCATATAGACCAATTTTATTTTTTTATAAAACATAACAATATTAATTATATGCAAGCAACATCATCAATTAGTTTAACCATAATTTCAAACATGAATGCATAATACCCCATCTTAAAAAGGCGCCATTTTACTCGGCCTGTACACTAATCTTCCAAGCAAACCCCTTACTGCATAAGTAGCAACCAACCCCTAGACGTTACTGGTGTTTCAGACCGGCCATTACAGTGGCTGCAAAATATAGTCGACCTTTTTTATAGCAATTTTTAAAGCGAAAAAATCACAACTCACCTATCGACAAAACCACTACACTGCTAGGACATAATGACGAATGACCGACTCACCAAACCATTATAATTTTCCTTTTTTAAAATAAAAAGACAACCAACAACATACCCTTAAATCAACAAAAAAAAACGTCATGCAACAACAGTCGCCAAATCAGATCTGCAAAACCCTGGAACACCAAAACACGCAACTTTATGTTAGGAATCAACAATTAACATAATTTGTATACAAAATGGAAACCACAAATGCAAAAAACGTCCATTCTAAAATTAGGATACACAAAAAACATGAAACTTTACCAACATGAAACCACCTTTATTGTTAAAAATATAAACAACCCAAACAACAGCCCGTACCATCTAAAAACCCCATACATTAAGCAATAATTAGAAGTTCCTTCCTTGTCAAACGACTATAATCCAATAACACGAACACGAAAGTAATAGTTTAGCAAGTAAGTCGTTTATGTCTGTACACCCATTAGCCAATAATTCATATCGTAAAAAATAGTTGGAAAATATGCGTCCTTATGGAGTTATTATAATAGACGTACTTGTATTAGGTGCGTTAGTTTTAAGCACAATGCATTACAAACCAAATTACTTAAACTTATTTTTTCTTATGGATTTTGATGGTTCCCATAATGTGAATTCAAAAAACACATGTGTTCATTATCAAGCTTCACAACTAATGGCGTGTTTTGTTGTTTATAAGATTATCATAGTTGAGTATGGGCTTTAATAAAACTAAAGAGTTAAGTTTCATTTTTGCGTCCCTTGTGGTTTGGTGCTTTTTCTCACTTTTGGTCCAAAATTAAAAAAAAGGTTTGGTTTTGGTCCAAAACACATAGTTACGTTCCACTTTTGGTCAAAAGACATAGTTTCTTACGCATTTTGGTCTAAAAGACATGTTTTGTTTCACTTTTAGTCCAAAAATTTATAGTCGACAAACTTCACGGGCACGCGAAAACACCAAATACATTTGTGACTTAAAAGTGGACCGAAACTATGTTTTTTGGACCCAAAACCAAACTTTTTTTTGATTTTTGGACCAATAGTGAAACTCGCACCAAATCACAAGACCAAAAAAATGTACTTATACTATAAAACTAAAAACTAACTTAATAAGCTAATATTCAGCGAAAAAAAATAGGCTTCTAATATTACATTTGCTTAAGATTAGCACTATATATAAGCAAACCACAGTCTTATGGATAAGCCTTAAAGCTCATACTATGAAACCTCATAGTCCGAAAAATAGTACATCTTTGTCACACATGTTAATATTATCCCTCGTATTCTTTGACACGCATACATTGTCAGCTGCCTCTTCCCCATGGTTGGTTTAAAACTAATTTGGTACTTTTAACATTGTGCTCAATCAAACTAAGTATTTCTTAACCAAAAGATTTAATCGACTTTTGTTTAAAACACTAATGTTTTGTAAGATCCGTTATACAAAACCACTTTAAAGGAAGTCTTTCGACTAAACAATAAAACAATATTTCCTATTACATAATGTTTTTTTTTAAAACGCATATGTAATATGATGTTGTTAATTTTCATTAAGAAGATCTTAATAGATATGTTTCACATGATTTATTTCTACACTAAAACTCAACAAGGTTTTAGTAGATCCACTCTTCTAAAGAAACTCAACAACGCTTTCTATAGAACTTTGACCACATCCTCTTTTTCGTACTTGTGTTCCAATGACTTCTTTATTCTTTGGCAGTCGTGGTCTTGTAGTACACGTTGTACCAACCAGAGTCCACCGACAATTCAAAAATCATAGTTGTGATTTTCAGGAAGTCAAATGTTTCCATGCTTCCAAACCTTGCAACAGCCTCTCGGCGCAATAGAAGATTTACCTTCCTTTAGGAGCGTTCCACTTGAGGTGCAATCTCATGTAAGAAACCGGCTAAGGTTCAAGTTATGGAGATTAGAAGGCAACCATCAGTTTCTGTCCCCCCCCCCCCCCCGCCACATCTTAAAGTTTGCCCATTGAATTTTTCTGGTTTTTTCGCATGATTAGCAACTATGTTGGTAACCGGCGCACCTGTTTTATTTCAGGAGTAGTCACAATCGTGTTTGTCATTTCCTGGACAGATCAAACCAAACAGTTAAATAACCTGTTAGAAACTGGCTATCCATGAATTTTCAATCCTGATTCTATAATCTCTTGTACCGGATCTGCTTCAAACAAACTCAATCTTTGTTTCAATGAATCAATAGATCAATTTAATAGAAACTCAATCTTGGTTTCAAAATAAACTGATATGAACAACTTTTTAAAAAATCGTTATAGATCTGGTAATTCTAAGGTAGTAATGTTAAAAATATGTTTAATTAAAACTGATTTCCAAAGAAACTCAATCTTGGTTTTCTGACAGAAAATAATTTATAAAATCTTGTTAATAATATTTAATCTGAATTTTAAGAAGTGTTATAATTCTTAGGTTAAAACGAAATCTGTTTTAAGATTGTAGGGAAACATGTACACTTTTATTAAAATAAAATCAAATTACAATTAATAATAATTAAGAGAAATTAAACAACAGAAAATAAAACAGACATAATTGGGTAGAAGCAGAAGACCAGTCAACTTATGACGTATAAATAAGAAAAGCAATAAAAAGGTCATGGAACACGCAGGAATCGGTGTTGGACAAGCTTCCCTTTAAAACAGATTTCTCCGTCGTTTCCAGCTGGGTTTACAACGTTTCAAAGCTGTTGTATTAGCTGGGACCTGACATACTTGACTGAAAATATCACGGAAAACCGAGTGCTTTTGATCAAAAAAGACTGCTGGAAAACTTGTTAATGGAACTTTTTCTCTCTTGTGTGTTTTTCATGTTGTCTGAAATGGTTGAGATTGTCATCTATTTATACTAATTCATTATGCATTTTGGTGTAATGGTTTGCAAATCAATTGATTAATGCCTTAATAATGATCATAATTTTCTCGTTTTAAACCTTTGAGTCAAATAATAACCGCCAATTAAATGTCCAATTAATGACCCTTTAATTTTACAGTTATTAAACATTTGAGTTCAATTAATAACCACGCAATAAATCATTGCTCAATTAATGATCCTATTAATGTACTGTCAATAAACATTTGAAATAAATAATAAGCAGTCAATTCCATTGTCAGTTTCCAAACAAAAATTCATAACATGACATTTAATCATATTTCCTCAATTCCAATACCTTTTTGAGACTCGATATCTCATTCACATTACTCTATTTGAAACATATACTGGGCATTCGACCTGGCCTTACAATTAATTATTATATTACTAATAATCTATTTTATGTCCAAAATTTAGAGAAAACACATTTTGCACTAAAAAATTTTCAAACAAATCATACCTAAAAACCTAAATCCCAGACATTAAACGCAAATAATTTATATTTTTAAACAAAAATTAAAACCCTATTACTTTAATTCTTGATTTGGTGCTTATTTTTAGGGCAAAAACATTCCGAAACACACCCTTAAACATAAGCGAAAACAAAAGCCTAGAATTGAAAAGTTAGGAATTTTAGCTTGATAAAAAAAACTTACCATTGTCTGCGTGGTGATCAAGATTATGATGGTGGTTAACCGGATTTTCTGACCACCTAATCACCGCCATAGATCCGAAAATAAGCCATATGATTTTAGGAGTGGGAAAGTGATGGGATTTTTCTAGAATCACAGAAAAAAGTAAAATCATTATAACCTACGAATTAATAATAGCAAACGAAACTGATATGTACACTCAGTCAAACGAAAATGATTGTCTCATTAATTAATTGATTGACTCATTTTAAGAAACAATGAAAAAATTAAAATCATTATAACCTACAAATTAATAATAGCAAACGAAACGGATATATACACTTAGTCAAACGAAACTGATTGCCTCATTAATTAATTGATTGACTCATTGGTGGGCCCATTAATCTCTCATAATTTTCATTGACTAGGGTTTGGTAAATCCCCTATAAATAGGGATCACAATTGCATGGAAAAATACACAGAAACATAAACACTTAGAAGCTGCCACCGGACATCGCTTCCGAAAACGAGGTCGCTGTCATGAATTTCCGCCGCTATGCGTGGGTACACGAGGTCGCTATCGGAAAACGAGTTTTGAAAATATAAAAAAGGGTTTAATTTGACCTGTTTTTCGACCAGAACCGGTTGAACCTTGGATAGAACCGGGTTTCAAAACATTATGTTTGATCTCCAAACCAGAAAAAAAGTTTGATCAAGGAGGAGTCTACACCTCAAATGTCGTGTACCAAGAAGTTTTACACGACGAGTAACGTATGCTGTTAGATTTTATCTCATAATGATGTAATACTTTCAATTTAACTGAATGTCTTGTTTGATACAAGTTAAGAATTTCTTGCATTTTACAAGTGTTTGCAATTTCATTTATGTTAAGAATTTCTCGCATTCAAGTACAAAGCCACAACATTATCAATATTGCATATCGTTAATTATCGGCCGCAAGAGATTTTCCGTGCATGCACGGGTATTCGTCTAGTCTAATGAAATGGATGGTCTAGATTTGTCCTTTGGTATGTAGAGAGAAACTAGTATGCAAAATAACTCACCTCAAAAACTTTTAAATCAATAATGTGTACCGAATCATGCAATAATTGCTACAGTATATAACTATAAACCGTGTCAAGTATATTAACAGCTCATTTTCTAAAAATATTCCCATTAAGTCAAAATTTAAGTAGTTGATTTGCATGCATGAAGAAAATAATCAAAACATAAAAATCATGCCATATTTGGCTAATGATAGAGGTTAATAGTTTCCCTATATATCTTTCTTCAAACACGCTATATATATGTCATTTGACTTATTTTTTACTTGTTCTTGAGTAAAAATGGATTTCAATATAAGCAAAAGAAAGAAGGGGTTAATTACCAAGACATGGGAAAGATGCAAATCATTTGGTAGTAAGAAAAATGACGGCGACGACGAAAATGGCTCGTCGAGAATCAAACAATCGTTCTTGAAGAAAATAAAATCGTTGTCTCATATCGAGTCGAAAGAAGGAAGTAAAGTTGCTCCTGTAGGTTGTTTTTCGGTCTACGTTGGTCCTGAAAAGCAAAGGTTTGTGATCAAAACTAAACATGCTAGTCATCCTTTGTTTAAGGAGTTACTTGAGGAAGCCGAACTCGAGTATGGGTATCAAAGTGATGGACCGATCGAGCTTCCATGCGACGTTGATTATTTCTCGAAGGTTGTGTTAGAGATGGATCAGTGTGGTGATGATATGTTTAATCATCAAGGAATATGCAAATTCGGGATCAAAGGTTATGGGCTTAGTTCTTATCACCCTCTTACCCCTTGTAGAACTATTGCAAACAACAATTTCTAGACTTATGTAACTTTCTTTCATTTCGTTAAGATTAATTTCTCAATGGAATATATATGTGTTTGGTTTATTTTAATTGTATTAAATTTTAATTATGTAACTTCTTTTACCTTGGTAAGTTTTATTTCAGTCATTCAGGGAGAGGATGCAAACAAGGACGAGCGGTAGGTTATAGTTGTAAATTGTTAGACTATGTTTATCGGTAATGTTTCTCCAACCGGTTGGAGGTAACATATTAATAAAATAATGATAGATTCCATAAGAAACAGAGAGAAGGTGGCGATTTGGTCGGCTCGTGATTCTCAAATCTCTGACCCAACCTATTGTATTTTTTTCATTTTTCAACAATACTCTCATCTATTAAAACTCTCCTCTATTAAATTATTATACTCTTTTCTTTTTACCCTTTTTGTCTACTTTTTTTCCTTCTTTTTTTTCCTCTCTTTTTCTTTTTCTTTTTGGCTAGGTTGGGTTGGGTTGTTGATAAATGGTATAAAAGTTATGATTGATTTGTATGTATTGGTTGTGTAGATGGAAGAATAAGAAAATAATATATTAACGAAAGATTTGGTTGGATCAGATCATGAATAAACATAGTCTTATGACAAAAGCAACTACTTATATAAACTTTGACTAGAAAACTTTTGTTAGTCTATTTTCTTTATATTTATTCTTTTACCTCAACTAATTTATTAGGTGTGGTTTTTATAGGTATAGGGTATGTTTAGCACGGAGCGGTGGTGGAGCTTTTTAGGGCGGTGAGCGGTGAGTAAGAGCATTTTGATTTTTAGTGCTTGTTTTGCAAAAGGAGCGGTGAGCGTTTTGATTTTTATTGGTCGTTTGACAAAGGAGCGGTGAACGGTGCTATTTTTTAGGAAAGCTATTTTTTCAATGCTTATTAAAGGAGTTTTGACAAAGGAGCGGTGAGCTGTGAGAGCTACTGCTCACTCCTACTGCTCACAGCTACTGCTCACAGCTCACAGTTATAGTTACTGCTCATAGCTACAGCTCACTGCTTACTGCTCACAGCTACTGCTCACAGCTACTGCTCATAGCTACCGCTACTTTTAACAAACACACCCATAGTTTGAGATATATGTGTGGTGGAGAGACATTAAAATCACCCCTTCAATTAGAAATGACATGGGGTGGCTATTTTGTGTTTGTGGATTCGTGTATATTCTGGAAATTTTGATGATGATGATCAATGTTTTAAAACCCGGGTTGACGTGGTTGGTTGAACCGTGAACCGGTCAGGTGACTGGAAGCTGGTTTTGAACGAAAAACCCGGTTGAACCGCCGATTAAACTCGTTGAACCGTGACCCGGTGGCTCGGCCGGGTCAATTAAAAAACCGATTTTTAAAACATTGATGATGATGATGAATAAATTTGGGTTTAATCATGTGTTCTTGGTGTTCTTTATTTTATGGGTTTAATCATGTGGAATGGTTTTTTTTTTGAAGATGATGATGATGATGAAAAAAATGTATAAATCCGAGTTTATACATTTTGAAGATGATGATGAAAAGAAATGTATAGATCTAGATTTAATTATATGGAATGGGCTTTTCGTTGAAGTGGTGGTTGTTTTTTGAGAGAATGGGTTTCATTGATTTTGTTGTTGTTGATGAATAATTTATGTTTTATAAATTATTGGTTAAAGATGATGAATTGAGGATGATGATGATGTTAAAAGAAAGTTTGTATTTGTTTGTTTATAAATTTGGGTATTTGATGAATTGAGGATGATGATGACGACGATGAAATCTACATTTAAATAGAAAATGTAAAAGAGAAACTTAAGGGTATTTTAGTTATTTCAGTTTGACGAATAGCTAAAAGTGAAATCCAAGGTTTCTACATGGATGGTTTTTGCAATTTTCACACCACGCGGATCAAATGTGCAATTTAGCCAAACCACAAGGACGATTTTTGCAATTCTCTAAAAAAATTAGTCTATTTTACATAAATTTGCATTACATACATTTTTTATATCGGATTCCCGAGCACCCAAGGAACCTCTCTCGCCCCCTGGTCTAATAGTATTCGTGGGATGATCTTAACCAAATAATTGTGGCTAAAGGTGGAAAGTGAAAACTTATAGAGCCGTATCTGGCGTAGTTATGTATCGGTACCGTATAGAATAGGATTTGGTACCGAATATAAAATTGTGTACCGGCACCATTACGAACAGGTTTCCGGTACCGATTCCTGTACTTGTTATCGGAAAAATATGTGTTCGGTTTTTCTCATTTTTTAAAACCAAAGACAAAGATATGTATTGTTATTTATGTTTCGTTTTAGACAACAAGATTAGCAAACGATATGCATAACTCATTAAATAAACATTGTGCGTGAATAATGTGGAAGTACATATTCACGTTTGTATTTAACAAAGATGCACATCATTAACAATAAATGACGAATATTGCTAAAATATGATTGTTGATAATCGGGCTAGTTTATGGATGTAAATTAACGATTTTATTCATTGATACTCTGTAATAGGTTAAGGTTTAATTTTTGAAAAAGTTTGTAAATGGTCAACTGTTGCCCAAACTCTTTAGGAGCCTTTTTTTTCTTCAACTTTGTGTTAAGGTTTGTAATCGTCTCATACCGAACTTAAAAAAGTCTCCTAAAAAGTTTAGGCAACAATATATTTTTAGTGTAATATAAGTCGAAAATCGGGATTTCCCCTTCATATTCGTACAATTTTTTAAGGTATAGAATTTTTTCCACCCTCGTCTCGTAGTCCCAAAACCATGCTGTGTAATGAGAACTGATACCAGTACGTACGATTCTGAATTCGGGTCAAAGCGCTCATCTCTAGTTTAATACTTTAATGTGATGTTGTTGTGGTTGAAGCCACAACTAAGGTGAGTATGAAATGGGCCAAAGCCTGGAGAGTTCATCATCATCGTCAACCAAACCAAACCAAATAGTAAAATAAATAAGCCCAATAAGTCAATGAATAAATAAGCAGCAGCACCAAAGTCATAACCCCACAAAAACCTAACAACTTATTTTCTTTCTTTAATAGTATTGAACGAGTCGGAATTTAACCCGCGTGTTACGGCGGGGGCTAATTTGTTACTGCGGCGTGTCGGTTAAGCAAGTTTTTTTACTATTTTTTAAATTTTTTTGAGGGGTTTATCAAACTTTTTTTTACACTTGGTGGGGTGACATTGGTTATCTTACTTTTTTTAGAGGCTTATTAAATTTTATGTGTTGATTTTTTTTAGAAGGCAACTCATTTTTTTAGGAGGCAACTCAAAGATGTAGATTAATTTAGGAGGCAACTCAATAATATAGAGTAATCAAAGTTATAAATAGCGTGAGGCGTGGCGTGGCGGCATGGTCAAGCCTCACGCCTTTGCGAGCCATAGCGAGTTATGGTGTTTTTAAGGCGTGACTTAAAGCGGCACAAAATATGAAAATATTTATAAATTTATATATTTATATCAAATTACAAATATATTGAGTTTACAAAAAGTGTCATACATAAGGAATAAAGTCAAGAAACTATCTTTGCATGTAATCTTTTTCATTTCTATATAAAAATACGATTTTTATCGAAATTGAATTAAAAAAACCCTCCACGCATCACGTTTTATCGCGTCTTATCACGTTTTTTCACTCCTCATCTCACGTCAAGCCTTAAGGCTAAGCCTTAGTCTATTGCGTGGCGTCTCGCGCCTTTGCGAGGCCTTTGTGGCGCCATGGCGTGCCTTTTAAAACCATGAGAGTAATACAGGAGTTTATGAAAAGGGCTCATGTGTTTAGACAAACAGACAAATAAAGAAGGCCTCAAGAAGCCCAAACTAATAAATGCAGCCATAACATGCTCCATGGTATTTTGTATAATCACATCATCACTTGTATTTTGCAATATTTATAGTCAAACTTGAATCTTATGTCAAACTTGAATCTTATTAGTTGAGGAGTTTGACAAAATGAGAATTGAATATTCACCTACTATTATAAAAAGATTCAAGCCAAGTAGTTGAATTATATAGTACTGTATGAGTTTGATTACGAAAGCAAGGCAGCAAGCCATTGTTATTTATATATAAATGTATTTATGTGAATCACTCTCGTCGCCAGAAGTAGGTAGACAAAAAAAATAACCCACAACACCAGCTCAATAAAGAGAAGTCCAGGCCTTAGCTATTTTGTCTTCATTTGTAATGAAGATTAGGAGTATGTATAATTTGATTAATAATTAGTATAATGTTACAGCCAAATGTTGGCTCATTGCCAGCTCACCATCAAGCTAAACCCACCCCATCATCAAGCTTAATTCCTAACAAGTTCTCACTATTACCATCATCAAGCTGCTTTATCTCGGCCTCATTGCGGTTAGCTTCGTTTTCGAACCAAGCTTTAGATACAAAGTATACTACTACTTCTCCTAATTGCATTGTTAAAGCCTGTGCTCACGTCAATACTTTCTTCTTTTGGATAGCCTGGAGTCGACACAAATGAACCTCTTTGACCAAATAGCTAAAAAATGAAAAAACCAAATTCTCAAAATAGGACACTAAGAAAAAAACAAAGGTACTAGTGATTGTTGGATGGCTATTTTGTACTTTCGTGCGACCAAGTTTTGTCTTTGAAAAAATCAAAAAATTGGTTGCACAAAAGTACGACAGGCGTCACTCGCACAAAAAGTACAAGCTACAATCAATTTAGGGGTAGCTTACAACCTTACACCAGTCAACAACCACTTGTACTTTATTATTAAAAATAGAGACACGTGTCAACAATTTAATAGAGTCGCATTGATCTATTTTGAGAATTTGGTTTTCTTGGCTAGAAAGTGGACCACCCTTTCATTTTTGAGATGTTTAAGGAATTTTCTCTTATATCTTAGCTTTGTGAGTAACACGTGAGTTAAATACGTGTTGCCAAGTTCGGTTAAGGATATTAGAATACTATTCGCTTAAAAAGAGTTCGGGTAAAAAAAAGGACGAGTGTCTTATTACAAGTGAAATTATTTTACTTGAACTAACTGATTAAATTGCTACATTACAAATAGTTTGGATGGAAAAAACGATATTCTTCTTAGAAATGAAACAAGCGATATTAGATGCCATTCTTAGTTATACCTTTTCTGAACATATTGTATGTGTATTTATATAAGGGGTGTTTGTTTAAGCTAATTAATGGACGTATAAGCTTATGTGGTTTCGACTTAGGTTTCATAAGCACCACTTTTTTGGCTTTTTGGGACTTATTGGTATACATAAATTTATTATCTCCTAACAAACTTATATAATCCCACAAGTTTTAAATAAGCCAAAAAGCTTGAACTTTTGAAATATAAGCCAAAAACAGATAAGCTTATAAGCCCATAAATAAGCTTAAACTATATAAGCCTACAGATTTCAACATAAGCGAAAAAATCGAGCTTTTAAAATACAAGCCGAAAACAGATAAGCTCATAGGCCCCGCTTTTTTGTGTATTTTGGGACTTATCGGTTTATATAAGTGTATTATGTCCTAACAAACTTATAGAAGCCCAAAAATTTTAATATAAGCCAAAAACAGATAAGCTCATAAGCCCATAAATAAGCTTAAACAAACACCCCCTATATGTACTTTCAAAAATTAATGAAATTTGAAAATATGATAAACTATTGACGGTGTGATGAGGTATAGTCTACCCCCGAACTCCGAAGGAGAAATGTAGCTAATTACCTCTACTGAACTAGCACGGGCTAAGCCAGACATCCACTCCGGAGAAGCTGGTATATCAGAGGATAGATCACGTCCGGAGTCTCTAGTCCCGTGCCGGGGTAGCAGAACATAAGGGCAATCCGACAAAGGTATAGTACTCGGTCAGGACCACTCGATCTACCTAACAACGCACTAACGGGCAGAGAACCCGATCGTGGGTAGTCTAGAATGGTAAATCCGAGGTCGTCCCAAGAGCTAAGTTTTAATTAGTTTAAATTTGAAATGTCACATTTAGAAAATGGTTTTTGATTTGAATTTAAGGGAACTTAAAATAACAATAAAATTAAATACTAAAAATAAATAGAGTTGGAGATATCAAGAGAGAAAACGTGCTAACCTAGTTACTTCATTACTACTGTTATGAAAACATTTTTCTGTGCAATGTTAAACTATGTTTTCATTAGTGGTTTCTAAGGTCGATAGACTTGAATAGGCATATATAGTCTATCCTATACTTCCCGCGATTCTGACTCAGTCCAAATCGTATAGGAGGTAGGATATCCAGGTTGCAGTAATTAATCCCAACTATTCCTAAAACATATCTAATAACCTGTAAAGATTATTAATCTCCTCTGAAAGAGTTCTTGTGCTTTTTAAGTATATTGAGTGATAAGTGCGGTGACCGGTTAGTTCCTACACTAGGGGTTGGAGTCATAGATCCTTCCTAGTACCTGATGGATCCCATATTGACAAGATAATCTAATAATGAGGCAAGCAAGGTAAAAACCACCCGTACTACCAAAACCCAAGGTTACACGATAGTCAAGGAATATCTAACAAAACCATAATCCAACAGGAAACAATCATAACAAAAGTAACTACATAACTAGGTCAACACTTTAAGTGCTTAGCCGCTCATGGTAATGGAAACATAGCAATAAATAGAAGTAATCATATATTGAATGCTCATAATTCTTACAGTATTCGTATTTGAACGATTAAATATAAAAAGTAAGTAATGTGTGATCTCCCTTGGACTCCAGGTGGAATTCTTTGAAGGTTGGAAGCCTTTGTCGCCTCTACAATTGGCTGTGGAGGAGGTGATGTCGGAATAGCTTGAATGAAGCCTCTATTTATAGGTATCGAACTTGTTATGACGTAACTGATAAAGGTTTTATGCCGTAACCTTCTTACATGACATTTCATATTTAAGCAGTTGTTACGGAGTAACCAGATATGTTGTTACGCCGTAACCTTCAAATAATGTCCATAAGTACGTGATCTTCCTTCCATATTTGTAGATCTTCATGGTTACGACGTAACCATTTAGGGTGTTACCCCATAACTCTATCTATGGTAAGATTTCCTTCCAAATTCATATTTACGGCGTAACTAGATATGGTATTACACCGTAAAGTTGTCCTTGATCTTCGTACTTGCTTAATATATGTTACGGCGTAACCATACTTGGTGTTGCGCCGTAAGATTATTCAAATATTTACACTTTGTGTCCTTTTTCCCTTGTTTCTTGTCGCTTTTTTGCGTTTTACCAGAAAACTACAAAATGATAGAAAATATCTCCTTTTCGTGTGTTAGTGAAACATTTGCAGGTAATATATGGGGTATTTTGCCACCATAAAGTATTAAATATTTGATGTTATCATTCCCCCCGCACCATGGACTTAAGTAGCCAGAGATTTCAACACAAAGAAAATAAAGACTACAGGGTAGGCTAAGGTGAAATGGTGTAACGAAACATATAGAGTAGGGTGAAAACATAGATTGGCTCAACATGGGTGATCTAGGGGTATCTTGCACTAATAATGAGTGCAACAAAAGGGTTTATCACAGGAGGTCGACAAGTCAGTGTAACAAGTCGATAAACACACACATATAGGCTATTTGGGTGATTTCCTAAGTGTTGCCTTCTTGAACTATCTATTCCTGCTAATCAATTAGGTCTCGAAATGATATACAGGCTAAGTTCTAAAGTCTACAATACTACCGGCACACTCAATATTTTGGTGGATTTTTGAGTAATAAAACGGAAACGGAATATTAGGCATAAATCTCACCAAGTAATAATAAATGGTAATGTGCATTCGGCAAAATTTATTCTAGTTATTTAAGAAAAAATTGTCAAAAATTTTAAAATTGGCATAATTTTCAAGGAAAACTAGAAAATAGAAGGCAAAACATACGTCAAGTATTAATTCTACTCCCATCCCCCACTTGATTTATACAATTTCCCTATTGTTCATTAAGGAAATGAAATAAAAAGGAAAGAGTAGAATTAAGACAAGAAACTCCCTGAGCATTGCTTCGAGAATTGAAATTTGGCGGAAATCTTTTAGATTATCTCTGTCTTCTCGCAAGCTCTTTATCCCCTATGATCACAAAACAAACCAAAGCATAAAATCGTTCTACAAGAATTATGAAGTGTACAGGAAATACAAACCTAACTCATTTTCATAGGAATCACGATTGCATTTAGCATATGTAACAAGCCTTTTAAACCACTTGGTGGCCCAAGTGGACGAGTTTAGTCTCGTGAGGGCTTCCAGAGAACATACCCACAAAGTCCATTTACGTATACAAGGTTTAGACATGTTTAAAACTTAAATTTTTAGGATTTCAGAAGGAGGTTACGGCGTAACCTTAGTAGTTACGTCATAATCAAGTGGTAAATTTTTTATGTTTTAAGGTGTTACGGCGTAATCGAGAACTGGATTACGTCGTCACTATAATGGTTACAGCGTAAACTAAAGTGGTTATGTCGTAACTGCTGCAGATTCAACAAGGTTACCATATGATTATGGGTTGAGCTAGTCTCGATAAATGCCTCCTAGCTGTTGGATCCTGCAAAACAAAGTTGAAAACCTACAAACCAACTAATATGCAGAATGAATGATAGTTATGGGGTACCTCCCACAAAGTGCTTGTTTTTGTTTGAGTCTCGAGCTTGACTTCACCCTTATTTGCCAAGTAATAAGGTGTTCCTTCCCTCACTTGAGATTAAGTGCGAGTGAGAGTAGGAATAAACACCATGATTTGCTATTGGGTAGAGGAATGATACATTAGAACCATACTGCTGCTGAGATTTCATTTCCCTTGATGATTGGCTCACTTAGTGTACTAATTTCTGAATGAAGTCCTCACAATCATATGTCTCTATAACAGGGTTATCATATTCCTTTTCGACACCCTTTGTAATATTAGAAAATTCCTCCTTGAATTTGTTTAATTGCTTGTTAGACATGGGATATGTAGCCGGTGCTACATAATCGTTGCCAGATGGTGTGATGTGAACCATTTGAGGGGTCAAAGGTTGCCTTACGTTATTATTTAGAGGAATATCATAATCCTGTTCCTTTTCCTTTACAACTTTATCCATATCATGGACTGGTCCCAGTGGTATATATGGTTGCACTACTGGTTCAAGGTTGGGTAAAGTGTGTATGGTAGGTGTTAGAAATTGCCTAAGCCTTTCTACATCCTTGTTCGTAATGTCCCAACCGACATCCATGTCCCCTTCATCATCCTGAGCTTTCGCATTATGAATTTCCTCAGGATTTCCATTCATGCGAACGGTTTCGCGAGTTCTGTAAGGGCTACCCATTTGTTCCTTCAAATGTCCTAGAAACGGCGTAGGTGGTAAGTCACGAGGAACCGGCTCCTTCATGTTTTCCTTACCCATTGTCGTTATTGCCTTGACTTTTTCTCCTGTATTAGTGAGGACTTTATGGGTTAATTGATAAGCTTTTTCCTGTAGGTTCTTTGTTCTAGTTTTAAGTGCCCTTATGTTTGATTCCGTGTTTTCAAGGATCTTCCTCATCTTTTCATCATCCGCGGTCTGTTTTTTAATTGTGTCTTCGCAAAATTTGATGATGGTTTCTTCCAAGGATTCCATATATCTGCTATGCTTGAATGTCTCGTCCTCTTTTTTGAGAGGGTACTCCTTGGTTAGATGTTCCCCTTCGAAACTTTCGTGAATGGCATCAACGTTGTCCAGGACATCGTTGATTCTTTCCCTAGTGGTTGGTTCATCATACCAGTCATGCGAATGGTCTGCCATGACTTGTATTGATTCTAGGGCTTGTGTTGGTGTCATCAGAGGAATGAACCCGTTAGAGTCGAGAATTTTGCGGGTGGAGATGTCTAATCCAGTGTAGAAGATATGAACCTTCTGTTGACAGTTCAGATCGTGCAGCGGACATTGGTAAAGAAGATCATTGTATCTTTCCCAAGCATGATACAATGTCTCGTCCCTCTCTTGCTTGAAATTGCGGATTTTTTCTAATTTCTTGGCAGTTATGAAAGGGTGACAATATCTCCAAATAAATTCTTTTCTAAGGAGATCCCATGTAGTGATTGTCCCTGCTGGAAGCCTGTTTTTCCATCTCAAGGCTCGTCCCTTGAGTGTAATTGGAAATACCCTAAGCATAATTGCATCGTGAGTGACGCCAGGGAAGTGGAAGAGATCCATAATCTCTAATACCGTACGCACATGTTCGTAAGCGTCTTCATCATCGGTGCCTATGAAAAGTTTGCGTCTTAATTCCCTCATAAAGTTTACATTTATCTCAAATTCGATGTCATCGCCAATCTTAGTTTTCACTATGCGTGGTTTAATGTCATCGGGAATCAAAGCTATGTACTGCTCAATGGTGAGCGCGCTGATGTCTACATAATCTTCCATATTTGAAAAGTTACAAGAAAAACTAGCAAAATGTATTTACAACAGGAAATATATACAGAAATTCAAATTATTACTAATTTTAAGCTCCCCGGCAACAGCGCCAAAAACTTGATGCGTATTTTATTTTAAAATATATTTTTTTACCAAGTTTAAAATTTATAAAACTCGATCTTCCTAACAACGCAGTATCGAGCAGAGAACCCGATCGTGGGTAGTATAGAATGGTAAATCCGATTTCGCCCCAAGAGTTAAGTTGTAGTTAGTTTTAATTTGAAATGTCACGTTTAGAAAATGGTTTTTAATTTGAATTTAAGGGAACTTAAAATAACAATAAAATTAAATACTAAAAATAAATAGAGTTGGAGATATCAGGAGAGAAATCATGCTAACCTAGTTACTTCATTCCTACTGTTTTGAAAACGTTTTCCTATGAAATGTTAAACTATGGTTTCATTAGTGGTTTCTAAGGTCGATAGACTTGAATAGGCATATATAGTCTATCCTATACTTCTCGCGATTCTGACTCAGTCCAAATCGTATAGGAGGTAGGATATCCAGGTCAGTGATTAATCCCAACTATTCCTAAAACATATCTATAAACCTATAAAGATTATTAACCCCATCTAAAAGAGTCTCTGTGCTTTTTTAGTATATTGAGTGATAAGTGCGGTGACCAATTAGTTCCTACACTAGGGGTCAGAGTCATAGATCCTCCCCAGTACTCGATGGATCCCATATTGACAAGATAATCTAATAATGGGGTAAGCAAGGTCCAAACCACCCGTACTACCAAAACCCAGGGTTACACGATAGTCAAGGGATATCTAATGAAACCATAATCTAACAGGAAACAATCATAACAAAAGTAACTACATAACTAGGCCAACACTTTAAGTGCTTTGCCGCTCATGGTAACGGAAACACAAAAAGAAATAGAAGTAATTATAGATTGAATGCTCATAATTCTTACAGTATTCGTATTTGAATGATTAAATACAAAAAGAAGTAAAGTGTGATCTCCCTTGGACTCCATGTGGAATTCTTTGAAGGTTAGAAGCCTTTGTCGCCTCTCTAATTGGCTGTGGAGGAGGTGATGTCGCAATAGCTGAATGAGGCCTCTATTTATATGTATTGAACCTGTTACGGTGTAACTGATAAAGGTGTTACGCCGTAACCTTCTTACACGGCATTCCATATTTAAGCAGTTGTTACGGCGTAACCAGATATGGTGTTACTCCATAACCTTCAAATAATGTCCATAAGTACGTGATCTTCCTTCCATATTTGTAGATCTTCATGGTTACTGCATAACCATTTAGGGTGTTACGCCGTAACTCTATCTATGGTAAGATTTCCTTCCAAATTCATGTTTACGGCGTAACTAGATATGGTGTTATGCCGTGATGTTGTCCTTGATCTTTGTACTTGCTTAATATATGTTACGGTGTAACCATATTTGGTGTTGCGTCGTAACATTCTTCAAATATTTACACTTTGAGTCCTTTTTCCCTTGTTTCTTGTCACTTTCCTACATTTCACCTAAAAATTACAAAATGATAGAAAATATCTCGTTTTCGAGTGTTAGTGAAACATTTGCAGGTAATATATGGGGTATTTTGCCACCGAAAAGTATTAAATATTTGATGTTATCAACAACCGAATTAGCGAGAAAATGGGAAGTACTAACCCAGCGACTATCTTGCTGGCACCAAGCGACAAGCACTAATCTCATGTCATCTGGCGTGCCACTAATTGTATAAAGAGGGAGGTCCATTCCCTCAATCTGGCGTGCCACTAATTGTATAAAGAGGGAGGTCCATTCCCTCAAGAAGAGGTAGAACACACACACTCCAAACCATACTTACTCTTTTATATTCTCTCTTCAATTATCTCATTACAACCGTACTTACTCTTATGTCGGAGTTGGTCTCAGACTAAAATCCCGGGGTGAGCTAACGATGTTCTTTCTTATTTTTAGCTTGGATACAAAAGATGGACCTCTGAAGGAGCCAGCTCATCAAGACATTCACAAATACAGAGACCCATTTACCAAGCCCAAGAGGCCTACGTAAATTTACCTCAACATTGACGCCATCCGTGGGACGCGACATCCTAATCTTCCGGACCTAGAGAAAGAAAACAAATCCATGAAGGACTCTGAGGTTGGAACTGGAAAGGAACCAAGGACCGAAAAAAGAGACAAGAAATTAGGTTTCTTAAAGAAACTCCACCTGTTCTGTTATCCGAGGCGAGGCCTTAGCTCCAGCTAAGGTATCAACCCTTCCACTCTCAGCAACCATCATGGATCCAAACCTTCCTAACGACCAAACTAGGAAGCATAAACGTGGGAGCACCCCCAAACAACGGAGGGAAAACAACCGCTAGGGGAAGAAATGTAAGGAGGAAAGAGATGTACAACGCATGAGCATGAAGCCGAACCACAGTGAAAGCTTATTTGAGCTTATTTTTGTTTTCAGCTTATTTTTTCTCTTTATACTTATATTTTTTCTTCTTTTCTTCTTATCTAGATATCACTTTAACAAGTGGTATCAAGAGCCAAGGGGTTTTAAAAGTTTTTGGATCGTGGTTTTTGAATAAAACCGAGCTTATTTATGCCTTTTAAGCTAAAACTTATTTGTTTTCTTTAAGTTTTGAATGATAAGCGTGTTTTATACTTAGCTTTATAGTTTATTTGTAGATTAAAATAGCTTATTTAGATTCAAAGATAGCTTATTTTTGTTTTGTACTTTTTCGTTTTGTCCTTTTGCAAAAATGTCATTCGAAAATCATTAAAAAACAAGTTTTTGTTTTTAGAAACCTTGTAGAAACTTTGCTTTTAAGGTTAAAGCTTATTTGTGGTTGAAAAATCTCATCAAAACAGCTTATTTTGAAGATTAAAATATGGGTTTTAGCTTAAATACTGCAGTTTGTGAAAAAAATTTGAAGACAACGGTTTATGCATTTGAATACTGCTGTTTGTGCACTTTTGCATACTGCGGTTTGTGTACAATTATGCTCTGCGGTTTATGTCATTACAAGAGTTACATATTTTAGCGGTTTACGTCATTTTACGAAACTAAACTATGCCAAAAATTTAAGGTCACTGCGGTGTGTGTAATTAAAGCTCACTGCAATTTGTGTAATTAAAGCTCACTGCGGTTTATGTAATTAAAGATCACTGCGGTTTGTGTAATTAAAGCTCATTGCGGTTTGTGTAATTAAAGCTCATTGCGGTTTGTGTAATTAAAGATCACTGCGGTTTGTGTAATTAAAGCTTACTGCGGTTTGTGTATCTAAAGCTCACTGTGTACTTAAAGTGTCACTGCAGTTTGTGACAAAGTGCTCACTGCGGTTTCTGACAAAAAGGGTCACTGCGGTTTGTGATAATTATTCACTTCGGTTTATGTAACTGAAATTCATACCATTTTTGGTTCAACCAATTTCTGTGAAATCCAATTTCGACTAAAGGCAATTTCGGTTGAAGACTTTTTGGACTATTATTGAAACACTTCATTTGGACTTCTAAGACACGTAATACTACGATAATTTCCAACATAAACAAGTACTTAAAAGTAAAATCAAACCACAATCTCAATTACTTCATAAACTTAAGATCCGATATCTATTCACCACAACATCAAAATGTCAAATACCAATAACAACTTGCAATCTCAAACATCAAATACTCTTCACAATGCCATCATGGAAGCTGGTTGTAAAGATCGTCAACCAATGTTAGCACCTGGTAACTACATTCAATGGAAATCCCAAATCCATAGATACATTGACACAAAACCTAACAATGAACTCATCCACTATTGTCTCTAGAATCCACTTTACAAATTCAAATGGGCTGAAAGAACAATTCTAGTTGCAGAAGGTAGTTCAGAAACCACTACAGAAGGGTACATGGAGAACTATAAGAATGTTTCACAAGACATAAAGAACCAATTGGATATTGAAGCTGAAGTTGTTTAGATAATTCTCACAGGGATAGATAATGATATCTACTCTATAGTTCATGCTTGTCCAACTACATGTGAGAAGTGGAAAGCTATTTGAAGGTTGAAACAAGGCGAGTCAATCAATGTTCAAGATCTAGAGACCAATTTGTTTTGGGAATTTGGGAAGTTTACCTCACGAGACGGTGAAACACTTGAATCGTATTACTCAAGGTTTTACAAGATGATGAATGAGGTTGTTAGAAATAAGTGTGAAGTTACTAATCATCAAGTGAATGTCCAGTTCTTACTTCAACTACAACCAGAATGGCAAAGGTTTGTGACACTTGTTAAGCAGAGTCAAGAGTTAAAGACTATATCCCAACAAAAACATTATGATATTCTAAAGCAACACCAGAACGAAGTCAATGAGATAAGAGCTGAAAGACTAGCACGTATTGCTAATCCACTTGCACTTGTTGCTCAACAACAACCAGTTTACCATCCTCAAAACCATCCTCAACACAATCCTACTCACTACACTAATAATTCCTCTCCCAACAACCAACAATAAGCTGCTTACCGAAATTTGATTAGTTATGAATATGCGAATTATGGTGGGATTGTATATTTTCGTTGGTATAAGCTAAAAAGTTGCTTAATCTGATGTGTCTAGATAGGATTGAACCAAATTTGATGCAATTATCAAGAGGATGAGTAGTGTTATAGTAAAATTCACAAATTTACACATGATTTGTAATCTTGGTTTGAGATGTATCTTACAACATAACTAAGACCAATCTTTATATCTTTTATTGCAAACTGCAAAATTAGAGAGATGGTGTAAGTTTAGAAGAAAAGCATGCATAAAATACCAAGATACGAAAAAGAATAAAGTCACCAAGTTACAGGCCATGTTTTCTGCATACATAAATCTAAACTTAAAGTTGCTCTAAGCGGTTACTAGGCTGCAATTTGACCTAGGGTTAAGGAAGAAAATGAAAAGAAAACAGAAGAAGATGTGTTTTCGATTAGCACTTAAGGAAGAAAATGAAAGGAAATGGAATGAAAATTAGTGTTTTTTGTCTGATTTTTTAAATTAAAGTGTTTCCTCCCGGTTTTGGGAGGAAAATGTTTACTTTGCATTCCTTTACTTTCCTTTAATGATAAAACTCAAGAACACAGTGTAAGTAATTGAACTCAAAGTACCCAGATTTTAACAAGTTTATGAAATTCAGAGTTAATATTTTTTTTACAGACCTATTGTGGCAGAATAACAGACCTACAAAAATAGTTATCAACGTCAGTCCCTAAAATTCTCTTACTTTTTAGCAAAACTATTATAGCCCAAAGTATTTTGTTTAGTGCATATGAATATATCCACCACCAGCCTCTAAAATGTTGTCACTTTAAAACTTATGTGCTATCTCAAACTAATCAGTCCATATTAGATATTAACTTTGAGATAATCAGGTCCGAAAATGCTTATCGATATCTGTTTCTAATGTTGTGCATTCAGGCAACGGTCATCTCTTTGTGCAGAGTCCTTTACCTCCTGCTTCCGCAACTGCATTTTTTATCGGTGTTTGTGTCTGTGAACGGCGAATGTACAACTCTAACGAGTGTTTGGCTATGACTCTTGCAACAGTTTTCAGTAGTAGTGATATAATGGCCTGCAACAGCGTATAGAAAATTCATATGTGACTGTATAGTAATTTGTATAAGAAAATTCAAAACACATAACATGTCTATCACTTCTTAGTAATTTGCTTAAGAATGCTCTGTGATAAATGTTGAACTATTAATTTGTTTAAACTATAATGGCTTCATGTTTATTACAGGTTTCTATTTAAGTATTGCTACGTTTCACCGAATCATGAATCAGTATAAATCGCAAACGTAAAACCTCGCACTCCGCAGTAGAGCGCGGGTCAAAAACCTCATTAAAGATTAAAGGCCGAAAGGATTCTTTAATATATGAAATAGATAATTGTTTGAATGATTACCCATCTATTCATACTTCTATGCTTAAATTCATTCTTGCTTGATTTTATGCTTGTTCATCACCATTATTCCTAGTCTAAATAAATATCATTTTAATATCTTGAATTAAACCTTTATCTTTAGATCGTGACAGTCTTCAAGATAACATTTTTTCATAAAACATCCCGACTTTACTTAGAATATACCAATCCCGTGGAACGGCATGGTCTTACCTGAAAGATTATACTACATACGTGGGTTATACTTTGACCCATGTGTTTCCGTTTAATTAATTGGTATTTTCAGTCTTATAAATTTAAAGCTTTCAAAACACATCAGTACACTTAGGTGTCATACCCGTGTACTCTTTCCTAACAGGGTTGTGATTGTGGCAAACTCCCTACCAGTCCTAGATCTCTTGTTGTCATCCTGAACATTTCCATCCCCACTCAATTCTCCACCATTTCCTCTCTTCTCAGTATTCTTCCTCAACGATCCATTCCTAATTGCCTCATCGGTTAGCATTCTAGCTTTTAAAATGGCACACTGAATTGTTATTGGCTCAGTTGCTTCCAACATCGCACGGATCTATGGAGCAAGGCCATAGATATACCTCTCAATCCTTTTGTTCTCAGGGGTAACCAAATAAGGGACTAACCTAGCTAGCTCATGGAATCGATCAGTGTACGCAGCATGGCCAGCTCTGACCATCGCGTTACACCAAAACTTAGTTTCTAGTTTTTGCAACTCATTATTTGGATAAAAATCCTTTCTCATCAAACCCTTAAAGTCCTCCCATGTCATGCCAACTGAGGCTTCCCGACCTATAGTCTGGACCTGGGTATTCCACCATGTCAGTGCCTTACCGATAAATGAACCAGCAGTGTACTTGACCTTCTGGTTAGCTCCACACCCACTCATGTCCTGGACCGATTCTATTTTCTCAATCGAGTAAGTGTAAACTATCGCACCACCCTTTTCATCATAATTCTTTGGGTTACACGCCATAAACTCCTTGTACGAACAACTAATTTGACCATTGCCCACGTTAGCACTCATAACATCACCCTGGACGTTACTAGCATGATTACCTACTTGAGCAATAATGGTAGGAAGTAGGTCATGGAATTACTGAGAGAAGACTGTAGAGAAGTCAAGGACTTTGTCAACGCCTCTATTTGCCCTAATACCTTGGTCATCTCCTTGACCATCTCGGTCACCAGTTCGACCACCAACTTTGCCCGTTGGTTATCCAGTTCCTCCACCTCCTCTACCAGTCTGTCCACCTGTCCTTCCACCTCGTGGTGCAACAGTTTGTCGGCATGCACTTCGTGTCTTCATCCTTGGCGGCATTGTCTACGCGAGGGACGATGTAGGTAACGTTAGGTAGGAGGGATATTTCAAATATAAACGGTCCTAATACACTATAGTATGCATACCTACGGTCCTAAGGTGTCAACCCCGATTTGAGCGAACAGGATAACCAAGTCTACGTGGGTTGTGGCGCACTCTTAATTACTTTGGACACCGTACTTATAGATGCCTCCTTTCCCAGTTGTACTCAGTATCTTGTTCACGCAGTTCAGTGAGTGCCTCTCCTAGTTCGATAGACGATAGAAGATATATAAGATAGACGATATATATAATAAACGATATAAAGTAGATAATGTAAGATAACTAAATATAAGATAGATGATATACGAGATAGATAATATAAGACAGATAATATGAGATAGATATTATAAGATAGATAATATGAGATAGATAATATAAGATAAATAATATGAGATAGAATATATATACGCACAGAAGCAAGTATAAACGAAACACCGCACACATAGATCCTATCATGCAAACTATATAAAGGTTCCTAGGTTATAGTCTAGGCCAAGCCACCTAATTCTCTATAACCTGGCTTTGATACCAATCTGTCACACCCCGACTACGACGGAAACACAAGGCGTGGCAAAAGATTGATTGTCATAACACAAAGCGTCAATATAGGGAAAACTAAACTGCATTAAAACGAGTGTTACAACGTCCTCTGACAACAAGTATAGAACTTGTGTCAAAACAGTATGAACCACATCACATAGTCTGAAATTTATTACAACCAACACCTCACATCCGGAGGAATACAAGTCTAACTAAAATCATACATGCAAAAAAACTAAATCATAGTCTCAATGCAACTCCAAATGATAAGATCCAAAATGGATACATTTAGGTCTGCTAAAAGTCTCTAATCCTGGCTTCATGGATCATTCACATTACCTGAAAATGATACTCGAAAGGGTCAACATTATGTTGGTGAGCTCGTAGGTTTAGAAAAACCCAGTTGCCGTGCTAGAATATTAGTGTGGACAATTGTGCAATATGAAAGCAGAATGCATATAATAGTATTTAACTCATCAACACATCCTACCAGGGTATCCCAACCCAAATAATCAACTCAATAGAATCCCCGCGCGCTTATTGTCCTCTGAACCTATCGCCTACTAGCTAAAGCTACACAGTCGGCTAGATAGTATGTGGCAGAAATTCACATTGAAATTTCACATAGATTGATCTCATAGTATTCGCATAGCATTAATATAATGTTCACATAGCATTCATACACGCAATCATAGGCACGTAGCATTGTACAAAAATAATTAAAAGATTTTGCACAATAGTAAAAGTATTGGAAATAGATTTTGAGTATCATTTTCCTCTAATAGAAAAGAGTTTAAAAAGTGGGGCTATGAGAACTCATCTTTAAGCAAAGTGAATAGTAGCCGAGGATATGATCATACAATTGAATGCAACGACGTCCATACTCGACCTATTAGTTAAAGTCCAATTTAGGTGTATGTCTCTTAAATGTATATTTAAGTTTGATGCATAGTGGTTAAAATGTGCGTTGTACGGTTACTTTTAATGTTATTGGTTGCGTGATGGTTGGCGACTTAGACTCGATGAAAATATGTCAAGTATGTATGTTAGATAATATACGCTTATAGTATTTTATAGAAAGTAACAAGTAAAAATATTGAGACTTAGATAATAGTTATTAATAAATATGTTCCGGTAATCTATCCGGTAGTCTTAAGTTACTTAATTTAATTGTATAATTTGTGAAAAGTGACATGTTTTAGTTACGTTAAATCATTCATAGAAGTTTTAAATTTATAAAATTATAAAATATATTTTCGTCTTTTAGTT
>BQNB010047856.1:0-36348 GCA_026074375.1 Tanacetum coccineum | reverse complement strand
ATGTATATATGTATATATACGTATATATACGTATATATACGTATATACATATATATACGTATATACATATATATACGTATATACATATATATACGTATATACATACATGTATATACATATATACATGTATATACAAATGGGTGGGGATACAATGAAAAGGCCCTTAAAATAAAAAGGTTAGAAAGCCATGAGATCGCGCCATGTGTCCCATCTCACCCTCTTTTTTTTATAACTGCAAGGGTGTTTTTGTCTTTGTACCTTATTTATTTAATATATATATTTTTATATCGTCTCTCACACATAATCTATATCCATTTCACACACATATTAAATTTTTTTAAAAAATCCGAAAGTTTAAAAAAAATCATAAATTTAAAAAAAAATTAAATTTTTTTTTTCCGAAAAATGGCAAATTTGAAAAAAAAAATTCGAAAAATTAAAAAAATTTCGAAAATTCGAAAAAAAAGTTGAAAATTTTGAAAAAAAGTTAGAAAATTATGAAAAAAATTTCAAAAATTTGAAAAAAAGTTCGAAAGTTTGAAAAAAGTTTGAAAAGTTGAAAAAAAATATCAATATTTTTCGATTCGATTATTTGAAAAAAGTTTGAAAATTTGAAAAACAAATTGATATTTTTTTTTGAAAATTTGAAAAAAGTTCAAAAACTTGAAAAAAAAATCGAAAATTTGGAAAAATTTTGAAAATTTGAAAAAATCGAAATTTTTTGAAAAAAAGTTAGAAAATTTGAAAATTAGTACATCTCATTTAAAAATGTTACGGCATCATAATATATTTTGTTAGTACATCACAGTTAAAAAGTTAATATATCACACTATATTTTGTTAGTGCATTACAATTAAAAAGGTTAGTACATCTCAGTTAAAAAAGTTACTGCATCACAATGTATTTTGTTAGTGCATTACAATAAAAAAAGTTAGTGCATCTCAGTTAAAAAAATTACCGCATCACAATGTATTTTGTTGCTGCATCACATTGCATTACAGTAAACAAAGTTAATACATCTCAGTTAAAAAAGTTACTGCATCACAATGTATTTTGTTAGTGCATTACAATAAAAAAAGTAAGCACATCACAGTAAAAAAAGTTACTGCATCACAATGTATTTTGTTAGTGCATTACAGTTAAAAAAGTAAGTACATCTGAGTTAAAAAACTTACTGCATCACAATATATTTTGTTAGTGCATTACAGTTAAAAAAATTGTACATCACAGTTAAAAAGTTACTACATCATAATGTATTTTGTTAGTGCATTACAGTTAAAAAGGTTAGTACATCTCAGTTAAAAAAGTTACCGCATCAAAATGTATTTTGTTAGTGCATTACAGTTAAAAAAGTTAGTACATCTCAGTAAAAAATATTACTGCATCACAATGTATTTTGTTAGTGCATTACAGTTAAAAAGTTAGTACATCTCAGTTTAAAAGGTTACTGCATCATAATGTTTTTTGTTAGTGCATTATAGTTAAAAAAAGATAGTACATCTCAGTTAAAAATGTTACCGCATCACAACGCTTTTTGTTAGTGCATTACAGTTAAAAAAGTTTGAAAATTTGAAAAAAGTTCAAAATTTTGAAAAAAAAATCAAAAATTTGAAAAAATTTCGAAATTTTGAAAAAACCAATATTTTTCAAATCGAAAATTTGAAAAAAGTTCAAAAATTTGAAAATTAGTACATCTCAGTTAAAAATGTTACTGCATCAAAATGTATTTTGTTAGTGCATTACATTTAAAAAAGTGAGTACATCTCAGTTAAAAATGTTACTGCATCAAAATGTATTTTGTTAGTGCACTACATTTAAAAATGTGAGTACATCTCAGTTAAAAAAGTTACTGCATCACAATGTATTTTGTTAGTGCATTACAGTAAAAAAAGTAAGTATATCACAGTTAAAAAAGTTACTGCATCACAATGTATTTTGTTAGTGCATTACAGTTAAAAAAGTTAGTACATCTCAGTTAAAAAAGTTACTGCATCACAATGTATTTTGTTAGTGCATTACAGTTAAAAAAGTTAGTACATCTCAGTTAAAAAAGTTACTGCATCACAATGTATTTTGTTAGTGCATTACAGTTAAAAAAGTTAGTACATCTCAGTTAAAAAAGTTACTGCATCACAATGTATTTTGTTAGTGCATTACAGTTAAAAAAGTTAGTACATCTCAGTTAAAAAAATTACTGCATCACAATGTATTTTGTTAGTGCATTACAGCTAAAAAAGTTAGTACATCTCAGTTAAAAAAGTTACTGCATCACAATGTATTTTGTTAGTGCATTACAGTTAAAAAAGTTAGTACATCTCAGTTAAAAAAGTTAGTACATCTCAGTTAAAAAAGTTACTGCATCACAATGTATTTTGTTAGTGCATTACAACTAAAAAAGTTAGTACATCTCAGTTAAAAAAGTTACTGCATCACAATGTATTTTGTTAGTGCATTACAGTTAAAAAAGTTAGTACATCTCAGTTAAAAAAATTACTGCATCACAATGTATTTTGTTAGTGCATTACAGCTAAAAAAGTTAGTACATCTCAGTTAAAAAAGTTACTGCATCACAATGTATTTTGTTAGTGCATTATAGTTAAAAAAAGTTAGTACATCTCAGTTAAAAATGTTACTGTATCACAATGTATTTTGTTAGTGCATTACAGTTAATAAAGTTAGTACATCTTAGTTAAAAAAGTTACTGCATTACAATGTATTTTGTTAGTGCATTACAGTTAAAAAAAACTATAAAATTTTTAATGTTTTTAAGCATCACAATGCAAATTTTACTGTATTAAATTATATTACATTAAATTGTATATTAAATAATTGTATACAACTTTGATGCAATAACATATAACAATAATGATATTTCATAAAACTAAGATAATGTTACATTGATGATCTGTAGCATGCTATGTTTTTTTACAACTCAATCAATGTTATGTAAGGAATGCTGGCAATTCATGATATAAACACAAAGTGATGCACTTGAAATGACACTATGATGCACTGACAAATAATTGTGATGCATTAACATTATTACTATGATGCATTAGATATTTACTGCATCACAACGTTATCTACTACATCACAATGTTAGAAAATGATATAGTTCTTTATGCAATCTTTCAGCTTCAAGTTTCGACTCTTCTAGCATCTTCAAGGTTTCTTGTTCTTTGTTCAAAGCAGCATGACATGCTGAGCTCGGTGAATACTTTTCTTCTGTTGTAATGGCCAACTTTCCTCTCAACTCGTCAATTTCTGTGCTGGTAGCTTGAAGTTGATCCTTGAGGAGATCAATTGCTTTCAATTTCCTATTTTTGCTGCCTTTCTTTGTAAAGTTGGCGTCTGAATCTGAATCGGAGCTGGATGTGGAGGAGGAAGAGTCTTTATCTTTCTTAGAATGAACTTTTGCCCTTAGCTCGCCTGTGATATGATCATAGCGCTCATAGATGGATTGATGATGTTTGTGGAAATCTTCAATCAACCCAACTAGTTTGTTTCTCTCATCTGCGTCTTCCTCTTTGAGAAGCTCTAGAATCTTCTTATAGTTATCTTCCATTTCTGCAGATCAATTCAGAGCTTAAAATCACGGATGTCAACAATATGAACCGCTTCACCAAGTAAATATACCAAAATCATGGGTATGTGTAATACAAAGTAACTGATGAAGTTAATTTTTCTTGTTTTTTGCTATTGTTTATTCATCAACAAATCGTCATTCTTGCATTAGCTTCTACTCCACCTTTAACTCAATGGTGGACATACCAAAAGCATCATCTGTAATGTAATTATTTATTTTTAAGAGTGCAACAATAAATGCTTTTTTGAGAAAAATAAAAGTGCATGCCTTGTGACAGATATCTAGATATAACATTGTGTGTGCTAAGTAGGCACCAAGAAGATAGAGAATAAATTTATCATATAGGAGTATAACTTGGATCGGCATCAGTTGCTTTGTGTTTATCCCTAATGGGCATCTAATAGAATTCAGGTATTTGCCTGCTGGTTTATTTTGGTTTGACTAATTGGAAATTTCAGCATGTTTGTTTTAAGAAAAAACATTAATTTAAGACAAGACAGAGACTTTTTGAGCCACCATGTTTGACATTTTTTTGCAATTTAACCATTGTTCTATCAATATTGAGCTATTTTTGACAGATTGCAAAAAGGTGAATGCGAAAAAAGAGCATATCTAGTGGCCCTTTTTATGTCAGTAATTGATTACCCTTGGAAACTCTTAAGAACGGGTTGTTTTACAACAAAAAGAAAACAATGCTATTAAGAATCAACTTTGGCCATTAGTTTGTAGGGCATCTGTTAGGCTGATAAATGAGTTCTGATAGAAGAATAATTTGATTTAGCCAATGATGGGAATACAAATCTCCAAACAGAACAGATACTTCATTAGTGCATTAAAAGGTTGGTGGGTCTAAATTTTTAAACCTATGTAGTACATGTGTGGAGAGGTTGGTAAAACTCACCGACTTATAAGTTTAGATTCCCCTATTTTGATCATTGGACAATAAGTATAACAAATGAACAGAGGTGTTTCACTAGAATATGTACCTATATTACTTTCTTTAAGTTCCTCAGCTTTTTCGGGATCAATATGACTTCCAATGATCGACTTGAGTTTGTTTGAGTTTGTCTTTGAAACGATGCTTCATCTCTTTGTTCTTTTTTCACCAAATGTCGCTCCAATCTCCAAGAACACAGTCTTTGTCAAAAGAACAAAGATGGTGTTCTTCGATTAGACAACGTAAAATCTATTTCTTCAACACAATTGAACTCGACTGCAAGTCAGAAAAAATATATCTGTTACAGAAATACAGAAACAAAGAATGCAGGCATCAAACAACTTACGTTAACAAATATACTGTCATCAATCATGCAAACGGATAGAGCATGGTTGCTAATTAAAAAACATGGCTCTATCAGAAAATCTGGAAAAGAGCCCGGTTACAAATTAAGAACAGGGGTTTTTTAGTGGAAAAAATCCAGAATTGCTCAAAGAGCCCCATTTTATTAAAAACCGGACTTTATTTAGAGGGCTTTATTCCTTTTTGTGTAGTAGTGGTATACGGGAAGACCTTTATCTAGAGCGGGTTTTGCAAGAGATATCAACCGTTGATCGAGAGCCATGTCTAAACCGTGATCTTGTTTTTCAACACAAGTTTGTGCAGCACCGGGTCGGATATCAGCAACAGCTGATCGAAGTAATAGTGATAGATCAATGTTTTTCAACTTCTTGTTGTTTTTAGTTAATTCTTTATAGACTTTAAGCATGTCTGCATGTCCCACCATTTCATTAACTGTTCTAAATCCCATCTCAGACATGAGTTCCCTCATCTCTTCAGCTAGCATGAAAAAGAAATTAATAACCTGTTCTGGTTCACCCGCAAACTTTTTATGAAGACCTGGGTCTTGAGTAGCTATCCCAACAGGGAAAGTGTTTTTATGACACTTCCTCATCATGATGCAACCGAGGGTGATAAGAGGGGCAACACTGAAACCAAACACTTTAGCCCCAAGGAGAGCAGCAATTGCAACATCTCTTCCAGTTTTGAGCTGACCATCAGTTTGTACAACGATTCGACCATGAAGGCCGTTTGCAACTAGAGTTCGGTGTGTCTCAGCTAGACAAGCTCCCATGGTAACCCAACACTCTTGATACCAGTCCACCGAGATGCACTTATACCACCATCATGACCTGAAATCAAGGCATGGTCCGCATGACCCTTCACCACTCCACTAGCAATCACTCCCACACCAGCTTAACCAACTTCACACTAACTCGAGCAGAAAGATTTGCATTCTACAGTAACAACATAAAAGTGTCAGGAAACAGATTTTACTTGGTTTTCTTAGAAATAAAAAGTGGACAATGTTATTACCTTTAGATCATGAATCAATTGAGCAAGATCTTCATTCAAATAAATATCATGATGTGGAGGAGGGCTAATTAATCCAACACCAGCTGTTGAATTTCTTGTGATAGCAATGTATCCAATAACCTTATGTCCTGGAAGTTCACCACCTTCACCGCCTTTTGCTCCCTTTAAAAATAATTTTAGTAAATATATTCATCAACATACAATAAACAATTTTGGCTTATTTAACGTCACCACCAAATGGCCAGATGTTGGTAATCACTTAATGATGCAATGTAACCATCATCTGTCCATTAACATTTATTAATAAAAGTAATCCGAAATAATAACCAAAACTCAAAAATGTTTCGTTCAAATCATTCTAACATAAAAATTACGCAATGAAACACTATTGATATTTTTAGCTGCTTTTATAATCATGTCAAACTTGTTCTTATTAGATAATTAAAAAAAATGATGTAGGCTACTCTACCACTGCTACCTAAAGTCTAAACCCGTTTAACAAACACCTAATCTAGATTAAACAACAATTGATTTGAACATACCCGCCAATTATCACGACAAATCTAAAAAAATGCAAAACACAACAATGATCCAACCAGAAGCCATAATAACCTGGCTCCAAACAGAAATGAATTACAGACCATACAACAAAACATATGAAAATTTTGTAACAAGCTAGTTAAAACACCTCTTCTATTGTAAAATTGGCAGGACCACGAGTTGCTTCATTTGTCTCTTCTATTCCTACAACTCTTATATGTGGTTGTCTAACTGCAACTGCTGATTTGTTTATGGACAAACATGAAACTGCCTAGAGATTCAGCGATACTCATAATGCATAAAAAAGTTAAATGTCTAAGTTGAATTGATGACATAAGAAGTATTACGATGTAGATGACTTGGCCGCTTGAAATATGCTATAGATTCCCATTATAGTCAGTCTTGTACCAGGCACAATCGTTTGTACAATATATCTGTCAACAGATTGAAGCATGTTCCTTCGTAGCTCCCGAGTTGGCACATCCTTCATTTTGTAACAACAGCGGAGAAAGATATTGATTTAATGCTATAGACTTGAAATTAAGTCACAATAGAAAATAATTGTAAATTAAATTTACCTTAGGGTTCTCTTGATGTTTCAGTGTCTGCTGATCAACATACTTGCCTTTATCTAGAACCACAATCTATGGATCGATAGGGCATGCCATTTCACCAGGCTGTAGCAATTGCAAACAATCAAATTCCGTACAAAAAAGCTCTATTATAGCTAGATTTGTTCAAGACATCCATCACTGTATCAATTACGCGGAGTCCTTGAGCTTTTGCTAGGTAGGCTGCATGCTGAAATTTAGGTAAGGAAAGTAATGTCAGTTCCATTTTTATTGATGGCAGAAAACTAAAACATGAAATCATTCTTCAACTGCTTTTACCTCTACAACAACACTGACTTCTACTGAACTATTTTTAAACCAAACCTTCATTGCAGCAAGATTCATCTTATCTGTAACGATATGAAAAACATGTTTCCATGGCTCTTCTGCATTCGTTAACTATTATGCACTAAACAATATTGTTCTACGGTGTAGTACACGAATAAATCAACCGGGGTCAGCTTGTAACATACATCAAACAGAAGCATGTTATTCAAAGAATGAAAACCTTAGAGCGAGTGCATCATAGACTTATATTTGGTGCATCACACTCTTATATTTAATCATAAAATTAAAGCATATAGGTTTAATCCAAGTGCATTAAAGTTTATGTTCTACTACATTTATAATTTTAATTCTAGTGCATTATAATTTATGTTCCACTACATTATATCATTATAGGTTCAATCCTAGTGCATTATCATTTATGTTCTACTACATAATAGCATTAATCATAGTACATTATAATCCTTGTTCATAATAGTTTAACTTGGTGAGTAAAAGGTTTTTTTTTCATTTTTCTTAGTGCATTATACTTATAATCCTACTGCATCTTCACATTTGTTCAATGTATAACTTAATATCATAGGTTTAATCCTAGCGCATTATAGATTATGTTCTACTACATTATAGTTTTAGGTCTACTGCATTATAGCTTTAATCGTAGTGCATTATATCAGTATGATTGGACTGCATTACAGTGCATTGTCTAGCACATCACTTAATGTGGTTTAAACCACAAAATATAAAAACTCTACATCATAGACTTAATTCTACTGCATTACAGTGCATTGTTTAGCACATCACTTAATTCTACTGCATTACAGTGCATTGTTTAGCACATCACTTAATTCTACTGCATTACAGTGCATTGTTTAGCACATCACTTAAGCAGCTGTAGAATGATGATGGTGCTAGATATCAGGTACACATTTCATCAAACACTTGATGTGCAGGTTTCATATACACGTTTTATATCTAGTTTTTTCTTAAACAAATACCGAATACATATTTTAAATCAACTAAAGACACTAACAATTTTCAAAAAAATATTGAATAATTACAATTAAATATTCGAAATCACATAAACTATATTAGCAAAAAAAATTAACAAAAGATTAAGATCTTACTATCATTATTCGTTGATGATGAAGTAGTTGTTGATGGTGAACACTCATTATGCGTTGACGATGAACGCTCGATCAACACCTCAAAATCACAGTGGAGAACACGGTGGAGCAGATGGTGGATATCACGGTGGAGACTACTGGAGAAGATGGTGGATATCACGGTGGAGACTACTGGAGAAGACGGTGGAAAAGAGGTTCACCAGTGAAGAACAATACGGTGGAGTATGTGTGTCTTGTGAGGAGATATGAAATTTACACCGAAAAAAAGAAAATATAGTTTATATACCCTATGTTTGAAATGACAAAAATACCCTTTTTAGTTAAAAAAAAAGGAGGGGTGGGGAGGGGACACATGGCAGCCTATGGTGTTATCTTATCCTTTTTATTATAAGAATTTTTTTATTTTACCCCAACTCTATATATATATATATATATATATATATATATATATATATATATATATATATATAGTTATGATCAAATGAGAAGTTTTCTTAAAATAAGAAGGATAAGAAGTAACTATAACCGCATATTCGAGATGCACCGACTTAAATTAGATGCATCTCTATAATCTTAGATGCATCATAATGTGTTTTTTAGCTTTTAATTAGATGCATATACGCATATTAGATGCATTTCATGATTTCTTTTGTTTTTTGTTCCTCTACATGTGCCAAAATCATGAAAATCAATTTGCACCATCTACACATCAAATTAACTTTCGAAACTCAAAATGGTGCATCTAGATAAATAGAAATGCATCTAATGCATACACACACACACACACACACACACACACACACACACACATATATATATATATATATATATATATATATATGTATATATATATATATATGTATATATATATATATATGTATATATATATATATATGTATATATATATATATATGTATATATATATATATATGTATATATATATATGTGTGTGTATATATATATGTGTGTGTGTATATATATGTGTGTGTATATATATATGTGTATATATATATATATATGAACATACCTATAACATATATATGGGGCTAACTATGACTGTATATATACGATTTAGTGACTGGACGCCACCTCAATGATGACATGACACACTTAATTTTTGGATTTTTATAATTTTCGGATTTTAAATTTTTTTTTTTTATAATTTTTGAAATTTTTTTTTTGAATTTTTTTAAAAAATATTGCCCATGGCAAAGTTTGAACTTGTGACCTAGGGTTCAATTCCAATCAAGTTTGCCAACTAAACCAAGCCACCATTTGTGTTTTACTATCCAAAATTATAATAATATATTCTAAAAAACCCATGTTGATATATTTTAATGTTCAAAAATATATTTCAAGATATACTCAATAATTAGATTGATATTCGTCCAAATCATGGAAAAAAATTTAGAAAATATTTATTAAAAACAATACGTGCACATCAACTATATTATAAAAAAATGTGAGTACATATTGAATGATAAAGATTACAGATCATTCTTTGGAGATAATTACGAATATCTTTTTTTCCTATTATTGTGTTCAGTAAAATCATTTCCATCCGTTGATCAATTTACCATAGCACTATTGAATGCGTAATACTTTTCTTATCTGACTTTCTAATACAAAACTCATATCGTGTGAATTTTTCAAAAGTACACATGCATTTTGGAATTCATAAATACTTATAAGTATCATCCAACTCTTTAAAAAATGAGCAAGAATACACATGTGGAGAACATCGGCTGATCATGACGGCTATATAGCTTTAAGTCATTATTGTGATTGTTAATGGTTGTGTATGCAATACTCTACAGTTTAAATTAATTTATCATGTTTCAGCTTAGCTTATTCATATTCTAATATTTTTGTAACAAATGTAATTACATATTTGAAGAGATACATGAAGAATATTTTTTTATCTTCATTAGTAGAGCATGTTGTGAATATTTTTTTTATGTTGGTATCTTATGTTAGCATGTATGTGAGGTTATGACGACGCAATGGGGCAAAATTTTTATTAAAAAGCCTCTGAACAACCAGGTATACTCACTTTCCATTCATGCTTGGAATTATGGGCCCATTTTAGCTTTCAGTAATATTGATGTGTGTAGCCTCGACATGTTTTTATATTATGGATTGAGGCACCTGAATTGAGATTTTTGTTTGATATACACAATGCAATATCCTTTGGTTTTACTTCCCATCAAAAGATTAACGCGAGAACCTTTTTTGGGAGTGCTGAATGGTATAGCTATTGCCCCACGAGAATTCGAAATGGCACTGGTTATCATTTATAAAATTACTACATATAGTTTGCCTGTCTATTAAACCGCTCAAATCGAGATGGTCTAAGAATTAGAGGAGTAAGATGCGGGTGGGCGGGGGGGGGGTAAGCGGGGGGGCGCGGGGGGCGGGGGGGGGGGGTGGGGGGGGGGCTGGGTTGGGGGGGGGTGGGTGGGGGTGGTGTGGAGTGGTGGGGGTCGGAGTGGTAGATAGCGAGTCATTTGTAGTGTGTTTACCTAGACGCATCATACACATGATTCTAGTCTCTTAGAGAGAGACTCTTTCACTCATAGTCGTCTTACTTCTTTATACAGCAAGGATATACGTATAAACGCTCTAAGCGTGATACAAGTTTACTGTACTTATAAAGGTAAACCATGTGGTTATAATATCAGCTGGATGTGAAGTCCGCTTCTATTAGTATTCTTCAGGCATGTCTAAAGTATTACTCTAAACTTTCTCCTGAATTGAGTGTCAAATGTCAAAGATTATAAATTTATGGCTATCAGTTATTTTTATGACATGAAAATTTAAAATTTATAAACTTAACGATGTTCGTGAGACAAGTGGAATATTTAATGAACATAGTTAGGAGAAAGAATTGGTGCATGACATGCGCTATATTTTTGTGTGGGTAGGAGACTATAGCAAAGCTCAAAAGGGAAGACATGTATTGCAAGTTCCGTGTGTCAACGTGAGTAACTGATTTTTAACATACTTCTTATTTCACTTTTGTGCAGGCTCAATACTTCTTCCAAAAACTTATATCACGGGTCAGCTATCGTCATGCTATGGTATGTTTTAGATGTCCTCCATAGATGTTGGAAAATCACTTGATAATGATAAAATATTGTTTGCATTTTTATAATCTATCTAAAAGCATATAAAGATATTATTCGTCCGCTTTTTCTCTGTTCATTTGCATCATTGCAACAAGTATGTCAACGTGAATTGAAGTTAGAAAACACATTGATAGATGGAAGCCCTGCTCCCTTATTAAAGATATGTGATTTTGGGTGTTCCAAGGTAGCATTTATCGTGATGATCTTGATTGTTATCTCAGATCGTAACTGTGTTCTATTTTCAGTCAGTGGATTGTTTCCGTTGAACTTTATATATCAGATCCACAAATTTATCGAGTAAGTGGCATTAACTTTGTTTTTCTTTTCGTAGTGTAATTCTTTAAACTTTATTTGTACTTGTGAAAAAATTGCTAATTTATGATCCGTTTAAGTTACAAGGGACTGCACTTAGTCATGAAACAAAAGGTATAAATGGAACCTGATAAAGAGTCACAGTACCAACAAATAGTTAAGGCTGCCTCACAATATCTTGTCTACAAATCCTTTAACGAATTGAAAGTGCTTCAGGTCTTCACTATGAGAAATAATATCAGTTTTTCGTCCACTCTACTTACAAAAGGAGTCCAAGTTCTGAAGCGGTGATCCGGTGCACAATAATTCTATGCAAACCTCCATTTATGAAGATGGCAGGCTTTCCATAGGTTGATGCTAAGGACAAGTGAGTGAGTCCACATCCCTAAGCATTACAAAAGGACAATGCGGGGACAAAAAAGATAAATAGCAGCAATGTAGTACCACTTGAGTTGATGGAAGATACGTGCAAGAGTAGTAGCAGAGATTAGGACGATGGTTAGTTAGCTAACAATTGCAATCCACATAGGAATTTGATCCTTGAGAAATAGAAGGGCGCTTTTCTCATCATCATAAGATAGGGAAGGAAGATCAGGCGGTGAATTACCGCTAACGGAGATAACCCCTTTCATTTTTTATTCATTAAATTGGCCATATAATAACAAAGTGGAACTAAGTACTTTAACGAAGTTGTAGAGTCCGCCACCTAGGATCATCGATATGCCGATGAGTACCTGCAATGACTTTTACCCAATAACCTTGCAAGCCATGAATACTACTTGCCTGAGATCAGCAAGATTCCAGTTACCCTTCTTTTCACTTCTGAGTAGCCACATTACACCCCATGACGAGTAAATCAGAAGTGTATGTTTTTTTGGTCTTAATGTTATTTTATCAAATGTCATTGCATGAAACTGGTTCCAACTATACCTGGTAAAGAATATTAGAGGTATTAACAGAGAAGTAGAACAAACATCACAAAAGCATACAACAAAAGAAGCATATCTGCTCCTCAAATTCATATATTATTCGCACCTCATGCTGTGGTAACTTCTCTATATGACTTCGCTAATGTAAATTTGGTGCTGCAGGCTGCAAATGGAGTGAATAAAACATCGGAATCCTTTCTCTTGAGCATGACAAGCGGGAGAAGACCTTAAGCAGCGATTGCAATAAAAGAAGGTTGCAGTGCTGCACTGTAGGACAGGTAGATAACATGCAAGATAATAAAAAAAATTAATTACGTTGTCACTGCATCTACTCGATATGTATCTAGGATCTGGATACTCAATAGACATGGAAATAATAGAGTTAAGGTCAAGGATATAGTATGGTACGTTGGATATTAGAATTCCGTTACAAAGTATTTTCACTTTCGGATCTAGGGAAGATATAAATAATAAAGTTTTACACTCAGGCATGGTTCGCTTCTATGTTGTAGTGGTACCAAGCCTCATAAGTATTCCGTTTACATTCCTACCACTAATCTGTTTTGAATAAGTCCTCAACCCTATATTAGTACTGCTAATGCTGCAAGAATGGTTTTTGATCCTATACAATCACCTCACTACAAAATCATTCAGTCAGTGTTCATATATGATGATGATTTTGTTCGTTTTTACATTCAAATACAAACTTATTCTCCATAAACAAATAATTTGAGTGTTTAGTGGTCATCAATTTCCCTTCAGGAATTTTAGATATTTGACAGATGAAAATATATTGGAATGATGCCATACATTGGGTAAATAGTTGAGTAAGCGGCTTTCGGCTTTGCCTTTGATTATTACATAGGCGTATTATCTATATTATTATGAAGTGGACCCGCTCATTGTGTACAAAAAATATTTATGAACCGTCTCCAAAAAATATATAAGAACCAAACCCGCCTGTTGGGTGTGAGTCCGTTGGGCATATAATAACAAAGATTGGTTTCCTTTTTACAAATGTCGCACAACAAAGAATCAAACGAAAAAGAGGAATGAAGATTCTATTTTTACAAAGATTGCCAAAAAAAATACGAACCGAACCCGCCCGTTGGGCGGGTTACGTAACTAGTATCTATATATGTACATATATATATATATACATATATATATATATATACATATATATATATATATATAATTATTTAAAATAATTATGAACTCTAACTTATGATATTTAGAATTTTATAAATAAAAAAATATCATTTATTTCAAAGGTACGAATGTACGATGTCTTGAGGTTCAAAATAAACTAGATGACAAAAATAATACATATATTTAACATCACAAAAAATCACCTTTTATCATATATAATACGAATGGATGAAATAAACTCATCAATATATATCATGATTGTTATATATGTATAATAAAATAAAGTATTTTTACAATGAAAGCGTATATTACTACCAACAAGTTTGTAAGTAAAGAAAAAGTAATTTTGAAATGTATTTTTGTTATAATTATAATTATAGAGTTGTAAATTTATATTAGATAGTTATTTGTATATATATAACATATATAACATAGTTAAGGTTTATAATGATATATATGCAATTATAAGTTTAAGTTGGATATATATGTACTTTTTGAGGTTTTAGAAGGATATATATGCAATTATATATTTAAGTTGGATATATATGTAATTTTAAACTTTTAAAAAGATATATATGTAATTTATAAGCTTTTAAAAGGATATATATGCAATGATTGCTCAATTGTTTCTTATGTTAAAATTGAGGGACCGGAAGTGAAATGAGTTGGCGGTGATAATCGCGGTCACTGCTGCGCTAGTATTGTCACAAGTTGAACAAAAATGTTACTGTTATATATGAAATTGTTGTGAAACAACGACCTAATAGCAACACATATATTGATGTATGGAAGGAGAAGAAAGTAGAGAGAATCGAGACAAGTATTTCATTGAGAGTCATCCCATTACAATATATACAAGTCCGTATATATAAGCATCTAATCATCAATATATTAAGTACAACCATTAGTGAGTCATAATGTTTGAAACGTTACGGAATGTGGATAGCCACATAATAAATAAATATTTATAACACTCCCTCTTGGCTATCCATCATTGGTTCCCATACGCTTAGGTGTGTTGCCTCGTTAAAAACCTTGCTTGGAAAACCCCGTGGGACAAAACCAAAGCTAAGGAAAAAAGAGTGCAACGCGTATATACTCCCTCTGATGTATATTCTCCCTCTGATGATAAGATCACTTAAGTTGATTGAGTCTTCGCATCCGTTCGTTGAACCACTTCTGTAAAAAGTTGTATGTAGAGAAGTGCCTTTGGTAGATAAGTTCTCTTCTGGTTATCACTTGAGAATGAACCTTTTAACAATAATGTTCGCCACTCTCGCAAGTCATATAAAAAAGAACTTTGTAAATATGCTTGGTTTTGTCACCTTTATAGTATCTGTCCTTAAGTTGAGCAATACATGTCCGATAGCTTCATGTACAACTGTGGAGACTCCTGCCTAAAAAAATCCCACATGATCACAATATTGTTTGACATACTCTCAACCATACGCATTCCCAACTCGCTTCATGATGCTAAGATCTTTGAGCGTATTCAATGAGAGTGGCACTCAATATTTTGCTTTAACCGAATCCAAGAAATAGTAGCAATGGAAACTTGTGAAAACATATCCAGGTTAGGATCGACCGGTATGGGATCAGGCATATTCACTGCGATCTGCAAAACGCAACCAGATTGTACCTTTCGATAGGTTAGTATATATATAAACCCATATATGTACCTTGAAGATACAAAATTTTTTTTCACGCCAATCCAATGTCATCTTGTTGACACGAGCTATACTTGCCAATAAGTTCAAGTGGAAATATCATGGTGTGTTAATATCCCGGTCCCTGATCTTAATCTTACGATTTACACACGGCAAGCAAAAACGGATCCAGATCCCTAACGTAGGATCTTCTTCTTAATCATGAATTCCCGATCGTAATAGATCCTCCAAAGGTTCCAGTATGGATGATATTAGCATGTAAAATCTAACGGGCCGTTGATATAAAGATGAATAGCCAATAAGCCCATAACCCAAACTATTTACAATACTCCTCCTTGGATATTTCATCGATCATTATACTAGAGACTCCTCATTAAAAACCTTATCAAAAAAAAACCCAATGAGTATAAAAACGTTGATGAAGAGAAAAGAGTACTGTGCGCATAATTGCTCCTCTCATTTAATTTATATATTTCAAGCATCGAATGCAAATCTTCTGAACGAGTTGCCAAATACTTTTGGTGACAACAACCTTTGTAAGAAGTTCACCAAATTGTTGATGTGTTAAGAATAAGTTCTGCAATGAAAACAAGAATATAGGTGTACTTTCAACCCAATATCAAATGCCATTAGGTTTAAAAAGTAAACAATGCATCTAACAAAACTAAAAGAGAAGAAGACACTTTTCATGACCATAGTAAGCTGCAAAATTGACAACAACATCAATTGCTTTAATTACGTACTTGAGACCACCATTATGTGCAAAAAACATTTTATATAATAAGCGTCTAAAATGATTTTGATCCATATAAATTTCATTCAATTTGATCAAGATAAAGATTATTGAGACGTATAAGTGGTTTTCTAGAAGTTGAGTTTGTGATCTTTATGAGCAATACATACCTGTCATAAATACGCGACTCTAATTATATTCCTATATAAGGGAAAAATAAATACTTATCTCACACATATCCATAAGATATTTACATCCACCTTGAGAAAATATCTCTAATAATCAACTAATTGTTGTTGAGAATTTATTATATTCACAATTCAAGTATTTAATGCATACCTTTAAGCTCTATATTTTGTTTACACAAAAACCGATGTATATCAAATTATTACACATGATGTTATGACTCAAGTTCCAATAGTTTTAAGTATTGCAAGATACCTGTGTCTTTTTGTATGTGCCAAACATTTCAATTGAGCTCATATTTGGATATTATTAGTTTCCCTGATCCCTCATCATGCATAATAGCAAGCAATATATTGTATGAGACAAAATTTATCACTCATTTTTTTCGTACCATATGATTCAAACAAGATAGAATTTATTGAGATCACATTAGCTATCTGAAGGTTCTTTGAAACCTCTTGTCTATGTCTCTTTTAATAGACTATCATGGGGCATTTATACCTTCGCAAAACATCTTGTTTTGCATGCTCTATATTTTCATCGAGGATTTATTTGAAATCAATTTGCTACCATGCGTGGATGCATGTCATAATAAAATAGAAACCATAGGACAACATTATTCAAGCAGTGAGTAGCTGAAAATTTGTAGCTATAGATTATCCATTGCAATAATAAAAATTCATACAAATTTCTTTCGATGATCAATAGAATATGATAATTTATTCTGAACTGCAACTACTCTCTCCTCCTGAGAATTTATCCTTCTTCTATATCCCTGATATGTGCATTTAGGTTATGGAGTAAATTGCACAAAAAAAATTGAAATGAGATATGTTTAGTTATAACCAAAAACAAGTTATGAAAGAGGGATGATTTATAATAACATATTGGCAGATTGCTAATTTTGTGTTGTGCATATTATAATATGCCCCATACAACAACACAGAGTTATCTCTCATTTCATTTAAATAATTTTATAAGTAATTCATCGCATATTCATATGAGAATTAGTACTTTGGAATGTTTGGCTCGCATTGCGCTAGTTAATCATGCAAACTCGAGTGCAATATGAATGACCATTTAGACTGCATCGATTTTAAACTCTAAAAGTTCATACAATGGAGTTGTATGCCTATCATATATTCACTTGTTTTTCTTCCAGAAAATATGTGGAATTGAGTCCCCATCCTAGTTGAGAAAATTGTAATATCAACTCCGTTAAAGATAACAACATTAATTGAAGAATCGGGTCTTCATAGTTTTTTGCATCATTAATGAACTCGGATGGTGTAACCGTCATGCCAAAAGATATATAATTATATGCTCATAAACTTATTGTTAATGGCTCGTTGATTATCTTGCACTAAATATGTATAAAGGCAATCGAGAAGATACAAAAGAATATAATTGCATTCTTAAATTAACTTGTTCTCAGTGACAATTGGTAATTTCTTTACAGAGCAAAACGTGTTAGTAATAGATTTCTTACATCTATGAATATAGTGTGCAATACTTGACATACTTGTACTTGCAAACATCACATTTATTTTTGCATACTTAGCATTTTTGTTTGCTCTTTTTCTAGTTTATTTTGGCTACCACAGAGTGGTTGTCAGTGTCATACTACCACGACCATATCTTTTATACCGAAATAAAGTGATCTTTAAATATTTATCATTACATTATCACATTCACATGAGGGGACTGAGGATCTTATATTGATCTTTTTATCTCATTCACTTGAGGGGAGATGGATAACTTTATGTTATGATCTACGCATCTTTAATTCTGCAACTAGAGGTTGGCTAACAAGTTCTTTAATTAACACGATAATAATTAAATTTCACCCACGCCATAATCACGATATCTACATGATCATCGTTATTGAGTCACATTCAGTTTGATGAATGGCGGCAAATTATAGTAAACGGGTTTATCGTGTTTGTTAAAGCATACCCATTCTTTTTTAAATAAACGTATAATTAAATCATCCTTCTCGAGTATATAGCATATACGAGCATAACCAGCCATCGCATATTTTCTTTTTTCACAAGGTAATACTGCCAATATTGTGAAATTGTGCTCATATTACACGACTTTCTTGCTTTTTGATGGTCAAATCTTCTTTTTAGATTTTGAGACAAACATTTAACGAATCTTTCACCGTTAGATATATTCTCTTTTAAAATACTCATTGTGATGATGACCAAGAATATCATTGTTTTAGTACACTCTTACAGGGAGGACTTTTTTTTCTTTTCATTCTTGCTTTTTTTAACAATAACTTGAAGTTATTGTACTTTTATTCTATAAGCATAGTATTATTATTATTAAAGAGATAATATCATAAACATGACTTTAATAATAAATGATTATATATAAAAATTAATAATCATTGAACATTAAAAAATAAAATAATCATAAATCTGAGTTTCAAAAATGAATGATATTTATAACGTGATGTTATATGTATGTTTGTATCATTCAGGAAATATCAAATAGATCGTGAGGATTAAAAAAACACACATATAATAAATTGAATTAGGTTAAAGCAAGAAAAAAAAATATCAAAAAGATCAATTAAACAAGATAAATACGAAAAACAACCATAAAACTATTTTATGTAATTTAATTCAACTTAAAGAAACATGATAAACTTGAGTTCTTTGTATACATGTTTTTCTTTTTAAACATAACACGGGGATTTGTTATTGATATCTATGATTGAATCATGTTAGAACTTGATGTTTAACTATTTATTTCACTTCTTTATACAAATAATGCTATTATGTTTGTTTGATCCTTTTGAAGGAATCATCAGTGAACATTATAATCAGTAACTTGAGGTTTAAGATATTATTACTTATTTTGAAATAATCGATGAAAGAGAACCCTTAGTTCTTAATCCGTTTTTTTTAATTGAGTAACATAACGAATAGTTATGTCGATGTAAAATAAAAACTTGAGGTTGCAAAAATAAAATTCGTAACATAATTTAGTTATGTTAAGTATTAAATTTCTGTCTAAAACAAAAATTTTAATAACAATAAACTTTGAGTTATGTTAATATTTAATTCATTTATAGCAACATGATTGAACATTAAAACAATACTGTGAAGGTTTATTGGATGTTTATTATAATCCTTAACGTAGTATAACGATGATCACGTATTTTGTTTAGATGATCATCGTAGAACTTGAGGTTCAGACAAATCTATTTTTTTTTTTTTTAACATAACGTGAGGTTATCGATATGTGATTCTGTTGAGGGAATCGATAAATTGAATTGAGTTCATAATAAGTATAGAGGTCTGTGATAACAGACAATAACATTTTATGATCTTGTAAATTACAATAAGAGTTGCTTTAAATAAAAATAAAAAATTAAGTATCTCTTAACTTTGATAAAACCATATACCATGGTTTTTTTCTTCTTTCAATCAATCCCAGATATACCAAATTAAATTAATTTTGCAAACATGCTTGTTATATTAGATGGTGGTTCATGTGAACCAAATAACCAATAAATATAATATTATACACAAGTAATAAGAACTCATAAAATGACGAGGTGAATTTATACTTAATATAATCAGATGGATTAATAACACAATACCATTACGATCAAACTAGAGCATTGTAGATCATCCAATTTTAACTCTTTTTTCTTTAATCATTGACATTTCACATGCAATACCACTTACATCTCTCTTACATCACTTTAGCTTTTCTACTTTCTTGAAGACTATCGTCTGATTATACGTGTTGTGAAACAACACCTAATAGCAAACCATATATTTGATAGTAAGAAGAGAGAAGAAAGTAGAAATCGAACAATATTTCATATAGATCAACCCATTACAATATATACAAAGTCCGAATAAAATAAGCTCTAATCATCAATAAATTATGTACAACCATTTTGAGTCTAATGACTGAAACTTTACGAATGGTGGAGTAGCCACGATAAGTAATAAAATATTTATAACAGAAATTAATTTGTTTGACAAGAACATGTGACTATGTTAAAAAAAATAAAAAATAAAAGACAAGAACATGTGACAAAATATTATTATCTTAAAGTCGAGGGGCTGGAAGTGAAATTAAAGTTGACTAGGAGTGAACCATGTTGCATATGCTCTTTCTAATTCAATAATGGAACTTGCATTTTGATCGCATTCATTTCAAAGACTTCCATCCATAGCTATACTGTAAGTCATCTCTTTTCAGTTACTTTTATTGTTTCATATTTTGTATTTGCATTTCTTCTTATAACTCGTTGTTATATGTATGTATGCTAACTATACTTCATTTTAATTATTTGTTCATTAGTTGTTGGGTAAAAGGTTTTATGTCAGTCAGATGTTTGGGTCATGGTCGGGTTTTCGCCCGTCTTCATACTTTTTACGGAGTTGTTGGGTTTTGCCTTTTTCGAAAAAAACTTAGAATCATTGTAGTTTTGGATTTGCTGTGTGATTGTTTTCATTTGCTTGATATTTACAACATCTTTTTTTAGCAGCTAACATATGTATATAAACAATTAGCATGTTTGTCCTGTCTACATGTTCCATAGTATAACACAAAAGCACTCACATGTTTTATTGTTTTATGCTACTTACTCATGGATTCTTAATTGGTAGTACTAATTCAGTGTTTCATCTGTATTTTTACTTGTAAACACAGCAATCTCTCATTATTGACAATGGCTACTACGTCCTTTCCTCATCGGTGGAAATATGATGTTTTTGTAAGTTTTAGAGGTGAAGACATACGCAAAAACTTCATGGATCATCTATTCAACGACTTCAAGCAAAAAGGAATTAATGCTTTTAGAGATGATAACAAATTGCCTAAAGGAGAAGAGATATCTCCTCATCTCTACAAAGCCATTGAAGAATCTAGGATTTTGATTGTTATCTTCTCCAAAAATTACGCTTCTTCATCATGGTGTTTGAGGGAACTTGGGAAAATAATTGAGTGCAAGCAGATTGAAAATCCCAAACATGAGGTTCGGATTATCTTTTATGACGTCAAGCCTGATGTGGTGAGGAAACAAAAAGGGAGTTATGCTGAAGCGTTCCGTAACCACGAAGTTTCAAATAGTGCACACGTCAGTAAATGGAAAGAAGCTTTATCCATGGCAGCTGATCTATCTGGATTTGATCTCCAGGACATGACAGATGGGTAATTTTCTTTATGTTTGCTCTTTTCTCACAAGCATCTTATTACTAAAGCTTAACACTATTTAGTTATATATTTTTTTTCTTTTATGGTTAATAGGTATGAGTCCAAGTTCATTGATTGCATCTCCAAAGAAATCCTCAAAAAATTATGTGACGGACCCTTGCATGTTGGTGAGAACCTTGTTGGCATAGATTTCCATTTCGACAAATTAGACTTGTCACGCTTTGTTGGGTCAGATAAGGTTAACATGATTGGAATATGAGTATAACAATAGGAAAGACACCCTTGCCAATGCTATTATAACTTATTGTAATACACGTGAGGAAGTTGCTTTTGTGAAGATTACAAAGAAGTTACAAAGCGACAGCCTAGACTCAAGTCCGACACTGAACAGGAAGTTGGAAAGATAATGACAATGGAAGATTTGAAGATTATCAAGTGTTGTGAAGGAATATGTAATAAAGAAGATATTCATCAAAACCGGTCCTTTTGTTTTGATGATTGGATGATCATGAGCCGGTTGAGGAAGCCAAGCGGTTCATCTGATGGTTTTCCAGCAGTTTTTGATAAATAGCCACTGGTAAAAAAACATTGCTAAGATCCACATGTGAGTGATGAATCCATGACATGAAATTTTTAGACGAGGATCAATCTCTTCAGCACCGTCATTTCATATCCTTTAAGACAAAAGATTCTTCTAGAGGGCTCAAGAATTGCTGAGAAGTATGTGAAATATTGCAAGGGTCAGCACTCTTGCCCATCAAGTTATGGCTCGTTGATTTTAATTGGAAAAACTGTGGGTCAGTGGGGTTAGTGGAGTTGGATCAGCTCAAAGTACATCTAATAAGATATACAGCAATCTTCGTTAAGTTGACGTTGCTATAGACCTCAAGCAGCAAAGATATCTTACTTGAATTCATGTACATTTTCATTGGTAGTCAATAGTGATGGTTGCAGCGCCGAACTCGGATGTTGTAATTTTTTTTGCACATACAATAACAAGTCTATTGATAGGTCATTAATCACGATCGTCGCGCTATAATTTACTTGCATAAAGCATGAGCTTGCTTCAAGCAATGGCAAGGGGAATTGTATCTGAAGAATCTAGCATGCCTGGGAACCGAAGCAGATTGTGGGTTAATCCATCAGAGATCTACAATATCTTGAGTGAAAAGAAAGTGAGTATTGTTTTTTACTGCATATGCAACTCATTTCCGTATGCTTCATAATACAATCTAGTAATGCTATTTCTTGTATGTAGGCGACACAGGTAGTTGAAATTCTTGACATTGTGCAAATGAAAACTAGTCAAAAGTTTGATATAGACGGTAAAGCATTTGCGCGAATGAAAAACTTGCGTATTCTAAAACTACCAATTGACCATGGGGTGAACTTTTCTGGAAGGTTGGACTGTTTATCCAATAAGTTAAGATTGCTCTATTGGCATGGATGTCCCTTCAAGCTCTTACCTTCAGATTTTTGTCCAGAAAACATTGTTGTCATCGACCTCTCTTACAGCAACATAAAACAACTTTGGACAACACCAAAGGTATTTACTTGTTCATACATGTGTTTGACACCTAGAGATATAAGAACTGATCTTTTTTCTATTGATACCAGTGCTTAAGAAGGTTGAAAATAATGAAGCTAAGGCACTGTTGTAACCTAACAACCACCCCCGACTTCTCAGAGATTACAAATCTTGAAGAGCTAGATCTTGAAGGCTGTGTGAATATGGTTACGGTTCATCCATCAATTGGAATGCTCAAGAGACTTGTTGTCTTAAATATGAGAGACTGCAGACGGGCTAGGAGTTGCTTAAATGTCAACCAACGGTCTAGATGGTGGACTTCAATCCCTAGTTTCATATGGAACCAACAACATCCCCAAAGATCAGTTTCATTGTCAGGTTTACATATGTTAAAGTCTCTGAATTTCAGCCGCTGCAATTTAGAACAAGTGCCTGAGAGTATAGGAAGTTTGTCATGTCTAGAACGTCTAGACTTAAAAGAGAACAATTTTACTTGCTTGCCTGGAAGTTTGAGTCAACTTTCTCATCTTCTAGATCTTTTTGTTGATGGTTGCAAGAAGCTGGAAGTGTTGCCCGAACTTCCACATAGCCTAGAAAATCTTTATTCATCTTTTTGCAACTCCTTAAGAGAAGTGTCGGGATCGTCTAAAGACCGATTCAGGTATAGGTACAATAATTTCATAGCATGTCCAAAGCTGTTTAAGAATGTTAGCATTGATAGCGAGGGGTCTATATCAAAGACTCAGTGTCTTGACTCATCTATAACTTCCCAAGGCTTTGTTCACCAGCTTTCTGCTACCCTTGGGTATTTGGGTTTCGAGACTACCAGATGTGAATTCTTCTTGCAAGACATTGGCTCTTCTGATTTAGATATAGTATATCATGGGGATAGCATTCCAGAGTGGTTTACAGTTAGAAGTACGGAAAATCATGTAAAGGTTGAATTACCATCAGATTGGTGTCATGATAAGTTTAGGGGATTTGGAACTTGTGTTCTTTTCAAGTGCAAAAAGCCTCACAAATTTAAAAGATACTCTATAAAGAACTTTGATGGAGCTTCTCTGGTCATAGGAGATTACTTTCCATATTTCTCGGAGGAGTTTATGAAAAATGAGGTGATAGGAATCCATGAGTCATATATGATACTGTTGCACTATACGAAGTCTACATGGAGATGGAAGGAAGCGAAGAATTTTGTTACATTTAGTTTCCAAGAGAATAATGAAGATGTTGAGATGAAGGAGTGTGGTGTAAGACTAATTTGTGATGGAGATTTACAGCTAGACATCACAAACTTGAGTATGTTCCAAGATCTCTCAACTCTATCACAACATGGTGGTGCCATGAGCTTGTATGGGCCTTTTGGATATTGCATGTGGTCCTGGTAATCCAATAACATAAGCGTTTGTAATTTTTATTTGTTAGCCAAATTTCTCCTCAATATATTTTAATGTCATTTGGTTTTGAATTTAACAGCTGTTACTTGATTTAGTCGTGAATGTTAAATTTTAGTTTTTGTTAATAAATTGAAGTTATAAATTAAAGGTGTTTCATGAAATGCATATGAGTAGAATTCATTTACTTTTTCCAGCACAACCTATTCTTCAAATCTCCATAAAAGGTAAATTTATCAAGCAAAAATCAATCTATTTTAATGTCACTTCTCATAGTAAGGTTTGAGAAACCAATATTTGCAGTCTAAAAACATAGACATTGGGACCAACGTTAAGGACCAGATCGATGTCCGTACATATATTAATTTTTGATTAATCGGATGTCTTTTATTAAGATAAAGAGCTTTTGTGTGGGTGTTTGATAAACTTTATATGACTAGAAATCATTTATTATTATACAGGTGTTTTGATAAAGCTTAATCATGCTGCTTCTGCACAATAGTGAAATCTCTATGGTGTGTTGTTGCTTGAATATAAAGGGTGTTTGGTTATAGTGATAGCAGGGGTATGAAAGGGGTGTTTAGTATATGGATTATAAATAAATGGCTTATATCTTGATTTGAAATTCCTTTCTAGAATGATACATAGGTATATCAATAGTGTCTCATGCTGGGGCAGCTGTATGATTGTATTTGTATTGTCATTTTAGTCTAAAAAGGATTTTTTTTTTCATAAGGAAGTTTCCTGTTCAGTGAAAATTGAGATTATACTAGTGAAGATTAAGAATCAGCTATACAACAAAAGGGATATGAGGTGTTTGGTTGGTAGGACAGATGGCTTTGTACATTGTTTTTGAAATGTTGTATCTAACTTGGCTATTTTTTCTTGATTTAGTTTGCCTGGAATGGGCAGCTTATTTAAAGAAGGACAAATGACTTGAAAATGTATCTAATTTGTAATTTTTTGTTGTTCTATGTAGCTATTTTTTTTTTGCTATTATATCACAAACCTTACAAAATTTGACCTTTATATGTAGTCTGTTACATGTCATTTGCAATGTTAGTCCATTTAACTAACGAACATTTGCAACGTTAGTCCTTTATAGTAACGACCGTTTGTAATTAACTTAAAATTTGGTTATGTTATAAAAATATATCTTCAAGTTATTTTTAAAATTTATACACGTTTTTTACACACATTTTATACATGGTTTTATATACATTTCTATACACGTTTTATACACATTTATATACATGTTTTTATACACGTTTTTATACACATTTGTATACACACATTTTTATACACGTTTTTATACGCGTTTTTATACACGCTTTTATACATGATTTTATACACGTTTTTATACAAATTTTTATACACGTTTTTATGCACGTTTTTATACACGTTTTTATATATGGTTTTATATACCTTGTTATATATGTTTATTATGAGTTTTTTATACACGTTTTTATACACATATTTTTATAGACGTTTTTATACATGGTTTTATACACGCTTTTATATACATTTTTATACATGGTTTTTTACACGTTTTTATACACATATTTTTATACAAGTTTTTATACGCGTTTTTTTACACGAATTTATGCACGTATTTATAAATGTATATATACACGTTTTATATATGTTTTTATATCAGTTTTTATATATGTTTTTTATATGTTTTTATATACGTTTTTATATATGTTTTTATGCACGCTTATGCATGTTTTTATAGATGTTTTTATGCACATTTTATACACATATTTTATGGATGTTTTTAAAACATAGTTTTATGCATGTTTCTATACACATTTTTATACATGGTTATACAGACATTTTTATACATGCTTTTATACATGTTTTTATACATGGTTATATACACGTTTTTATATCGTGTATAAAACGTCTATAAAATGTGTGTATAAAAACGAGTATAAAACCGGGCATGAAAACGTGTATAAAACCATGTATAAAAATGTCTAATTAAATTGTGCGTATAAAAATGTGTATAAAAACGTGTATAGAATCATGTATAAAAACGTGTATAAAAATGTGTATAAAAATATTTATAAAAACGTGTATAACAAGGTGCATAAAAACATATATAAAAATGTATTTATAAATATGTGCATAACAATGTGTGTATAAAAACGTGTATAAAAATATGTATAAAAACGTGTATAAAAAACACATAATAAACGTATATAAAAACATATATAAAAACGTGTATAAAACGTGCATAAAAATGTGTATAAAAACGTGTATAAAAACTTGTATAAAAACGTGTATAAAAATATGTATGAACGCGTGTATAAAAGCGCGTAGAAAAACGTGTATAAAAATATGTGTATAAAAATATGTATAAAAAGGTGTATAAAATCATGTATAAAAACATATATAAAAATGTGTATAAAAACGTGTATAAAAATGTGTATAAAAACATGTATAAAACAATGTATAAAAACGTGTATAAACCATATATAAAATGTGTGTAAAAAACATGTATAAATTAAAAAAAAAATGTATAAATTTAAAAATAACTTGAAAATATATTTTTATAACATAACCAAATTTTGAGTTAATTACAAACGGTCGTTACTATAAAAGACTAACGTTGCAAATTACTGGTAACAGACTACATATAAAAGTCGAATTTGGTAAGGTTTGTGATATAATAGCAAAAAAAAAGATAGCTGCATAGAATAATAAAAAATGACATGTTGGATACATTTTCAAGTCATTAGCCCTTTAAGAAAGATTATGGTTTTTTCAATTAGAGTAGAGGCAATAAAACCATAAGGTATGGTTTCATGTTCTGAGTATGAATTGCTGATTAGAATCAAGATATACATATATAAATTTTAATAATATATAATATATATATATATATATATATATATATATATAAAGATATATATATATATATATATATATATATATATATATCTATATATATATATATCCTGGTAAATGTGTCATGTAAAATTTCTGCTGATGTGGAAAAGGTTCTTTGCTGATCCTCGATTTCGTTTTTGAGATTTAAATGGTAGTATTGGTGAGTTAATGGATATATGGCTAAGGATCAAGTTGGTGAACCCAATAGTATGAATCCTAAGTCTTGTCTCGCAAGTCATGAAAGATGATACCACCTCGCATGGTTCTTAGCGAGTTGTACAAGTCTCAAGGAAATGTAATCAACTTGTGACTGGTTTCCTATGCCTGAAGGAATCTCAAATGTATTTCATGGATGATTGTATTTCATATTTGGGTAGTATAGTGAATATTCAGTATCTGTGAGCAAAGCATAAACTTTTGTTTGGCTTGTTTGTTGAGCTATTAGGATATATTGGTTTTAGTTTGTCTGTATTCATGAAGGAATTTCTTGATTTCTATTTGTGGTGTTAAGCTTGTCCAAACTACTTGAGGTTTCAAATTGCAATTTGTTTCAAGATTTGGTTATTAATATATTTTACATTTCATCAAAAAAAACGAATAAAAAAGATATGTTAATGGGACAAAAAAATGATAATAACAAATTACTTTGCTGTCGATGACAGCTAATAAATTTATACCATGGTCGGCTAGACCATAAGGTCGATAAAGTTACTCTATAGACCTTATACTTTATAAAACGGGCTTATTATTTTTGTGCCCCATCACCCTTGGTTGATTCAAAGAATGCCTAATTGGAAATGACTTATCTATTTGCCCTTAATTTTTTTATGCGACTATATTCGACTTATGCAATTTCATTAAAATATTTAAAAGTGTACTTTTTGTATGCTATTTGGAAGTACAATTGTGTAAGGTACTTTTGTTATGCGACTTGTACTTTATTAATTTTTTTAATAAAAATTTGAAAAACTAAAATAATTTTTTTTCTTATGCAACTTGTACCCATCTTATGCGACTTAGTATGTGTAATAGTAGTTTCATTTTTTAACTTTTTTATATTTTTTATATTATATTTTAAATTTTACTTTTTACATTATATTTAAACTTTTGACATACTTTATTTTTTTTACTTTTCCCAAAAAAACACACACATGAACGCTCTCCCCCATAGTAAAACCAAATCAGCCAAAACCCTAACCCTAAAATCAATATAAACTGTAACCCCCAAATATAATGTAACCCTAGATTGGTTAAACCACATTTAACCCCAAATCTTTATAACCACAAAAGTTATGGATAATTCATATGAGATTTTCGAAGCCAAGATTAGTGTTAGGTCAAAGCTGCAGTACCTTCAAAAAATCAAATGTAAGTTGCAACCTTTCCCAAATCGTTATATGATGTTTAGTGATAGTGTTTTTGGGACATGGTTGGATCTTCATGAGTTTTCAAACGACAATCATTTGTTACATTATGTTCTTCAACATCAGGTTCATGTTAAAGAGTTGAGTGCACATAGCCCCCCTTTTCTTTTTAAAATTTCTAATCATTATCTTCACTTTGGTCGCAAGAAGTTTTGTTTAGTGACTGGGTTTAGATGTGGTGAGCTATCTGAATTAGTTAGTGATAAGATCCCTTTCCTTGACTGTTTGTTTCGGGAAAAAATAAAAAACAACGAAAGCAAGTAAAGGTGAAAGAGCTTTGGCAAATTATTGATAATGAGAAACTGTGGTGTGCATTGGATGATGAAGATGCAGTAAGGGTTAGTTTGTTGTTTGTGTTAGAGATTGTCTTAATGGGTCGGGAAGAATTTTTGAATGTTCCTCTCCATATATTGACCTTAGCAGAAGATTTTTTTGGTTGGAATTCATTTCCATGGGGAGAGTACATGTGGCGTTACTTTTATAAAAGGACTTTGAATGTGGTTGAAAATCATGCTGAAAAGAAAGACCCAAAGAAGATGACGACATATAATCTGAATCGTTTTGTTTGGGCTCTAAAGGTTATTTTTACACTTATGTTATATCTTATACTTCATTTGTTTAGTAATACCATAGTTAATTTGCAATTTCCATTTGATTTTTTGGTAGATTTGGATTTTGGAAAGTTATCCTAAAAGCATATTATGGTGGGCGAAACAAACGGATGTCATTCCTCGTGGCCTAGCTTGGTCTAACTTTAAACGTTTTCAAAAAACAGATTATAACCTTTTGTTTAGGCAGGTAATTTTTTTTTCTTTTCACTTTTTAACCTTTTCTCTTTCTAAAATATATCGGTAATTGGAAGGATATTTTTTGATTGTTTATTTTACTTTGGATTCTATTCCAAATTTAGTCCTGCTTCTAACTAGTGGAGAGCTGAAGGCAGATTGGTTGGTCCGTAGTCAGTATTACTTTAATGGAGAGGATGCACCTTTTATTAAATTCGTTAAACCAAAATGTAGTGATTTTCAAAGATTTGACTCTAAGGTAGTTGATTATGTTAAAGGTGGACAAGAGGATTTTCCACGACTTGAAAATGTACCAGTTGATGTGGTTTAAAAACAGGATTGTACATTGGTGGAACAAGCCAAAAAACCAAACTGCTCAACCTCTGTTCAAGTCGATGCAGTTATAAATCAGGATGTACCTTTGGTTCAAGAAACACAAGATGTTTTAGGAAATGTGGGTTCTTCTAATAAAGGACTACTTGAACCAAAAATAATGGATACAGTTGAATTACTATGTAAACAACTTATTGATGTCAGACGTGAGATGAATGGAATGGTTGATCATATAAAGTCAAAGGTTATTGATACTTTAACAACAACATTTGAATCTGCACGCAAGCATACTGAAGTAGTAGAAGCTGAAGTTGTTAACTGCGAAACAAACTTGGTTGAATGCCCGGTAGTCAAGAAAGATGTTGGAGTATTATGCGCTGCAGTTGTTAGTTGTAAGATGAATTTGTTTGATTGCCCAGTTGTCCAGGAAGATATTTCTGACCCAAAGAACTTGACGTATAGAGATACACAACCTTCGACAATGGAACATTTAGTTAATGCATGTGCTTTTTTCAGTCCTCCTTTGCCTTTTTATGATAGTCTGAAAGCCGACAAATTTGTTGAACCTGCTCAAGTAAGTTATGTTATTTTGTATTATACAAAGTTTATGTAATTCGGTTACTACCAATGACACAGACGACTACATGGAAATTGAGAACGACCCATCAAAGTATTGTTTAATTTGATAATTGGCATTGAAGAAGATACTCAAAATGGTGAATTGACAGTTAGTTTGTATGAAGAACAAATAACTAATGACAACAGTGATTTTGATAAGTTGTTAAAGGTAAAATAATTAGTTGGTTTTTGGGTTATAGTATTAGTATAATAAGGTGTATATTAAGAATTACCTTTTGTATGGATACGTCTCTCACAGGATGGAAATATGAATCTTGATAAGCTCATCGCAGATGTAACTAAGTCTGAAAACAAATCTGTAAATGTTAAATTATTGAAATGTTGTGGTTACATTATTTAAAGTGAATACGTAGTGTGGGAAGTGATCCTATCTGAATTTTACATGCTTTAGTTACAAATGATCAAGGCATCAGAAGTTAATGTTGTAAAAGGAGATGGTAAACCTGTCTTGGGTAAAGTTTTTGAAGCTATTAGGAGGATTAAGAAACCCGAATTTTTTAAACAAGCACCGTATATGCAGCAAAGACCAACAACTCCACAAGTGAAGAAGAAGCGAAAGAGGTTTAACAACTTGAAACCCATTGATTTTTCACTTTCAGTGCCGTTTGAGCTTGATGGTTCTCTAGAGACACTTCAACCTTTTAAAGAGGTAAATGTTTATTTCTTTCAATAATACTAGTTGTTTCACATATTCTGTATACGTCTATTACTGTCAGGTCCTTCGAAGACACTGTAAAAGCAACCCTAACAAGGTTACTGTCCCGACGTGTATGAAATGCTTTTTAAGGAATGGTGTTGGACCAAAGCAAATGTACAAGTTTCCTTGGGTAAATTACGGCTTTGTTGTTGATGTGCGTTTCTGGTTAGCGTTATTAAGGTTGGATGAAAACAGAAGAGGGTGGATGCTAGACGATGTAGGTTATTTCAATTTCAATTTTTGTATTTATAGTTATTATTGTTTTACAAAATAAGTAGCTAATCTGTTAATCTGTTCATTGATTTAACATCACATGAATGTTTGGATTGATTTACTGTGGCGATTTAGAGCACCAAATGTTGATTGGTCAATCGCCAGCCCTCATTTTTGTCCGTCCATACTTTCCGGTCAATTGCCATTCTTCTAGGCAAGTAACAAAAGATACCTTGTGCCGTGGTCGGACGTAGAAAAGGTTTGTATATTTTAGTAATAATTTTTTCCCGTTTTGGTTATTTAATTGATATTGGGTATTGTTACGTATGTATAGGTTTATTTCCCGCTTAATCAGCCACAAACGAATTGGGCTCTTGCGGAGCTTCAAATTCGAAAACACCGTGTCATTGTTTGTTTAATATTTAATGCCCAGCGTAAAGAAACAAGAAATGCTCATGCAAGGAAAAAAATATTGGTGGATAAAAAGTTGCAAACATGACTGGACAACTACCGATATACTTAGAGCGTTCGGGGGTTTTAAAGAGTAAAGGCTTGGATGTTACCCACTAGAAAATCAATTTTTAGTTTTCAGAGCAAGTCACACTGCAAGCTTCTGTGTATGGAGACTGTGGTATATGGGTATGTATTCTGTTATTCAGATTGACACACGGGCTTCTATTGGTTTTTGATGACCCTCTTCAAACTGCCCTTGCATACCGTGAACGTATGCTTTTGTATTTCTGGAAACATTAGGTTAGTTACTACCATCGTAGAAGAAAATTATAGTGTTTTGCATACCGTGAACGTATGCTTTTGTATTTCTGGAAACATTAGGTTAGTTACTACCATCGTAAAGATGATAATGTTTAGGTTGTTAAATGTTAGTTTTGGAACATGTATTTTTAGGATGTCTAACCGGGCAGGGTGTATGATGTAACCTGTCTATATGACAGAACCAACAAAAGTATTGCCTATTTTGAACGGTTTTACAAGAACCATATATGGGCCCCTTGTTATATAAGTATTATATAAAAAGTAACCATAACTAGATTAACTGTCCTGTGTTCCTTAATGTGCGCTTCATACTTTGATTGTCAAATTGCATTCGAGTTAAACAACCACAAATAAGTAAAACATATGAAATACATTCATAATCAATAAACAACTACAACAACAGCATACAGTCAAAATCAATAAACGTTTAAAACATACTACCAACCTGATAAATGAAACACTACTCCAAGCTAAATCTTCCCATGTCATTATAAAGCTCGTGGAGTATTGTAGTTGAATCAAATATGTGATTCTCAGGATGCCTTTCCATCTCTAGTGCCCCTTCTAGTATCTTTATCTTTGCCTCTAGTGTCTTTATCCTTTCAGCCAAGAACTTACAATTTAAGCACACTGCTTTTCCATGATTTGGTCCAGATTTTAAGCACACTGCTTTTCCATGATTTGGTACAGATCTAGAAGGACTTGGAGGTGTTGAAGGTCAAGTAGAAGAACTTGGAGGTGTTGAAGGTCCAGGAGAAGAACTTAGACGCAGTCTAAGGTCATCCTTCCACATAAAATATCCGCAATCTCTATCTTGAATTTCTAGCTGTTACACAGTAAGAAAATAATAAGAAATGTCTTATTGACAAGAAAATTATTTATATATTACACAAATATTTATTTTTTTATAAATTACCTTTGAACTAGGGCATGCATAGTATTTTCTACCATAACTGTAAGGTTTACATGATGTTTGTAACACTACATCTCCTTTTTCACATTTACACTTAAAAAATGATCATATCGATCCATCTGGTAGGGGTGGTTGTGAGGATAAGAGAGAGTAATTTGTTGGTGGGTGTTTGTACGGATAAGGAAGAGTAATTTGTTGATGGGTATTTGTGAGGATAAAAGAGAGTAATGTGTTGGTGGGTGGTTACGAGAATAAAAGTACATGGGTAGTTGTCATGTAATTTATTATACATGTATTACTAAAAGATATCTAATATCATACAAAGGAATAGATATACAAGAAAACTAATGAGTACACGTGATAGAATTTATACCCTATTCTTATTTTAGGTCAACTAACAGACATCTAATATGCATATACAAAGGAATAGATATAGCAAGAAAACTATGAGTAGCCAAACGTGATAGAATTTATACCCAATTCTTATTTTTAGGTCTTGGTCCGGGTAGAATAGAATATTCATAACCGCAAAGACAACAGTGCGCGTAAACATGTTACTATTCGAGTGCGACACTATTCAACTACACACTGGGGTAGAGATATCTTGGTGATTTCAAGTACTGCATCATTTTAACATAACTAGCGGGAAGTGTTCAAAGAACTGACTTTACATCTATCACCGAACGGGACGAAGATTGGTTACTGATTCAAGAAATGCTTCTCAAAACGGTTAATCACTAATGCTTACATTTTTTTAAAGAGAGTATAATTATTTGCCAAAGACACAGGATACACGATAGTTTTTGATAAGTACAATCATGATATCCTTAAGATACGTCACATTATTATCGCAGTAAGAAATGACTACATTGAGGACACTTAGTTGACCTCGGTGTTTATCATTTCAACTACTTAAGGCTGAGAATACTTGTGACAAAAAACGGTCAAATAAAACATAAAAACCAAAAAAAAATAAACGAAAACAACATAACAGAACAAACAATAACAATTAAACCGAAAATTCAAAAAATAAAAAACAAAACAAAGAAGAAAACAATAAAAACAATATTACAGATCGCAACACAAATGCCGATATATGAAAAAACAAAAAAATCCAAAACACAACAACAACTTACCCCACCGGGACTTAGTTAACTTTAGGTGTTTCAAATTATATCATTAGTATATGTGTAAGTAGACAAATACCATCCGAGCATTGACTTTGTGTTACAACGTCTTTGAATTAGTTGTATCTTTTCAGATATTTGGGCTTCTCTATTACATTAAGAACTGCTTGATTTCGGCTTGCACATCTGCTTTGAATCTACTCAAGAAGTACACATCTCTGGTTTGAGCGGACGTTAAAAACCCACAACACATAAAACACACACTAACCAACACCACAAAAGCTAAGTACTACACACACTTTAAGAGACGATCAACGGGAACAGACCTACAGCTGCTACAACAGATACACTATTAATTCTCCTATGATGTTTCTCATCATTACACAAGTCAACACCCTCATACATATTAATCTGTAATATATAAATAGTAGTGTAGACTACAAACATTACCACATCACACGTGTTTGAGTATAATATACAAAGGGTAGAGAAAGAGAGTTGGTTTTAGAGAAGCAGAGTGGATTGGATGAACATTATTAAGAGAGAAAGAAACATGAAAGGAAACTGTATTATCGTGTGTGAAACTCAATGAACAACCAACCACACCACCTCTCCAAGGCTATGAGAGGTGGTTTAATACTTACAAAGGCCGGTATGGACGGGGGGCTTAGGGCTTTGTCCATAGGCTTTCCTAAGCTTACTAAGTAAGACTTCTTCCAAATATTACATAACGAAACAACGAATCGTTATCTCATGGAGTGACCGACACTTCTTCCTAGCTTTCGTATTTCCTACAATCTCCCCCTACAGTAGGTCACATCCATTCTTTAACAACCTTATCCTAGCATACTACCTTTGACTTTTTTTTAGTCTTGAAGCTCGTACTCTTCTTATTCATTATCTTCTTTTATGGTGAGTGATCATTGACCTCTAAGCTTGACTTGTTTCCTAATTAACATACGAACTCGACATGTGACAAAATGTGATGTTTCTGAGACATCTTAAGATCATTAACTCGCATACTACTCTTTTCACCACCTCTTTGTAAAAAACTTAGCGCCAACTGTGAACTTGTGACTTTTACAGACCGACATTGCTCATAAAAAATCACCTTTCTGGTGACTTTTAGACCGACATGCTCATACCTTTCTTGATTTGTCAACTTGAAAAGCTTTAATATTGCATCTTTCTTGAAGTTTTTTAACTTTAACACTTCGTCACTACAAGAAGGACGTACGGTATCAGAGTAGCGGAAGTCTTTAAACATGTACTTGAGCTTTCATGATGTCTTTATATTTGTCGGTTGGGTATGAGCATGTGGTTATGAATCTTTGAGACAGCTGTAATCATGTGCCTTCACCTCCATCTTTAAGTATCATGCATTAAAACAGTTAGCAGCGAGAGGACGAATATGTCTTTGTCATTCGCCCGTGTTTGGTTTGCGTAACCTTCGAATCCGTGAGGATCGACCTATGATCAGCTAGATTCAATTTAAGAATAATCTCATTGACAGGATTTCCATCTTGCAATATTGAATATTTCTAACACATGTGTATTAGATCATCTTACTCAGCATGTTCTCATTATCGGAACGTCTCAAAGCAGACAGCACGATAAGAGTGAACCAATGAGTTACTGTCTCTCTGATTGAATAGAAAACTCAATTTGAGAATCAATCGACGTGTCACTTGCTAAAGTGGTTTTGTGACACATCGAGAGTGTTAATCATTTCAAAAATTCATCATCAACCGTCAATTCAATTACTGGAACAAGTTTGATTCATTTTAGAATCGACCATCGTTTCTTTCCAGTTGTTACAAGCTTGATTCGTATAGAATCGCACAAGTCACCTACCATGAGCTTGTTTGATGT